>JABBWA010000582.1:0-24556 GCA_016628065.1 Suillus lakei | reverse complement strand
AGGGCTACCAGAAGATCCTCGGAGACGACC
Organism: Suillus lakei; assembly: GCA_016628065.1. Taxonomy (NCBI): domain Eukaryota; kingdom Fungi; phylum Basidiomycota; class Agaricomycetes; order Boletales; family Suillaceae; genus Suillus; species Suillus lakei. The sequence goes on along the minus strand of JABBWA010000582.1, from coordinate 24,526 downwards.
ATCTCGGCGCCGATGGCCGCTCAGGCTCAAGGTACCCTTATGATCATCCACTAGCACAACAGGTGGGGTGTGTAAGGATGACCAGCGTGGAACCATGTATTACTTGCCTCGTGAGTATACGCTCTGACGAACTAGCGGTAGCACTTGGAGTCATACTCAGCGTAGTTTTCGGCGGGTCATTTCACTTGAACGATGTCAGGTTTAAAATTAACGTGGAACCAAACTGTACAATTCATATTGCTACAATCAAATCATCGTCAAATAGAGCTAGAAGTGTTTGAGTTAGCAACTAGGAGAGACGGTAAAGGCTAAGGACTCACACATCTCGACAATTCGACCAGTGCAGTCCATGGGCCATGCAACTCAGATCAAGTTTTGTCCACGGGGAATCATCAACGCAGCGCGAGGAGGATGAAATGGGTGTGTCGGGAAGCGGGCGGTACCCAGAAAAGCAGTCGACCATCAGGTCCTACCATCCATCCTTCGTCTTCCAGACAGTGGTTGATTGGAATTATCATGAGAGGTGGTCTCGAATAGCTCAGCAGGATTGGGCAAGCGCATATCTCAAGCTGGATGAGAAGCATATGGTGTGATTGGTCCAAGTAGATTGGTTGATACGAGAGTCTCCTGTGTACAAGGTGTGGTAGAATTTGCCTCCAAAGAAAAGGCAGACGAGTTGATCTCAGGGGGGTGCTCCTGGAATTGCCGCCCGGTCGCAGCATACCACACCTGAAGCAGCGTCATCCTCCGATTCAAACACCATGCGAATGCCATCGGCGAGAATGAGACTGACCGAACCCACGTGGCCCTCGCAAGGGCTCACCCAATGGCTGGCCCGTTGTTGCATCCCACAGCCGGATAGTGGAATCAATAGAACCAGACACAATGCGAGTGCCATCGCGCGAGAACGAGACTGACGAAACCGAACGAGTGTGCCCTCGCAAGGGCTCACCCAATGGCTGGCCCGTTGTTGCATCCCACAGCCGGATAGTGGAATCTTCTGAACCAGACACGATGCGAGTGCCATCGCGCGAGAACGAGACTGACGAAACCGAACGAGTGTGCCCTTGCAAGGGCTCACCCAATGGCTGGCCCGTTGTTGCATCCCACAGCCGGATAGTGGAATCAATAGAACCAGACACGATGCGAGTGCCATCGCGCGAGAACGAGACTGACGAAACCGAACGAGTGTGCCCTCGCAAGGGCTCACCCAATGGCTGGCCCGTTGTTGCATCCCACAGCCGGATAGTGGAATCAGAAGAACCAGACACGATGCGAGTGCCATCGCGCGAGAACGAGACTGACCAAACCGAACTCGTGTGCCCTCGCAAGGGCTCACCCAATGGCTGGCCCGTTGTTGCATCCCACAGCCGGATAGTGGAATCAGAAGAAACCAGACACGATGCGAGTGCCATCGCGCGAGAACGAGACTGACCAAACCGAACTCGTGTGCCCTTGCAAGGGCTCACCCAATGGCTGGGCCCGTTGTTGCATCCCACAGCCGGATAGTGGAATCTTCTGAACCAGACACGATGCGAGTGCCATCGCGCGAGAACGAGACTGACGAAACCGAACGAGTGTGCCCCTCGCAAGGGCTCACCCAATGGCTGGCCCGTTGTTGCATCCCACAGCCGGATAGTGGAATCAAGAGAACCAGACACGATGCGAGTGCCATCGCGCGAGAACGAGACTGACGAAACCGAACGAGTGTGCCCTCGCAAGGGCTCACCCAATGGCTGGCCCGTTGTTGCATCCCACAGCCGGATAGTGGAATCTTCTGAACCAGACACGATGCGAGTGCCATCGCGCGAGAACGAGACTGACCAAACCGAATCCGTGTGCCCTCGCAAGGGCTCACCCAATGGCTGGCCCGTTGTTGCATCCCACAGCCGGATAGTGGAATCTTCTGAACCAGACACGATGCGAGTGCCATCGCGCGAGAACGAGACTGACCAAACCGAACTCGTGTGCCCTCGCAAGGGCTCACCCAATGGCTGGCCCGTTGTTGCATCCCACAGCCGGATAGTGGAATCAGAAGAACCAGACACGATGCGAGTGCCATCGCGCGAGAACGAGACTGACCAAACCGAATCCGTGTGCCCTCGCAAGGGCTCACCCAATGGCTGGCCCGTTGTTGCATCCCACAGCCGGATAGTGGAATCTTCTGAACCAGACACGATGCGAGTGCCATCGCGCGAGAACGAGACTGACGAAACCGAACGAGTGTGCCCTCGCAAGGGCTCACCCAATGGCTGGCCCGTTGTTGCATCCCACAGCCGGATAGTGGAATCAGAAGAACCAGACACGATGCGAGTGCCATCGCGCGAGAACGAGACTGACCAAACCCAACCAGTGTGCCCTCGCAAGGGCTCACCCAATGGCTGGCCCGTTGTTGCATCCCACAGCCGGATAGTGGAATCATCTGAACCAGACACGATGCGAGTGCCATCGCGCGAGAACGAGACTGACAAAACCCAACCAGTGTGCCCACTGATCACGGTCTGAATAGCCGTCCAGTTCACATGGCGTCCATGAATCAGACGAAGGGTGTTGGGAAACCTTTCGGTAAACCTTGTAGCTATCGTGGATTTGATGGGCGAAAATGGCAGCGCTGATACATACAAATGTGCTGTGCTGTGCAAAATCATGCCGCCAAAAACTTGGACGAATCTCTGCACATCTATTGCAGCGGACAGGACATCCCCGTATCCAGATTGGCCCTGTGTTTGCGTGTAAGTTCTTCATCTGACACCGCCAGGTAACTATGTTCTCACCTTTAGCCACTTGGAAATCAGTGGAAGTACGCCAACTGCGCCGCTGAGTGCCTTCAGAAGGCCGAGTGATTCTATCCAGAAGAGCAGTCGCTCGTCGTTGAAGAATGATTTGATTTCCTTTACGAGCTCCGTGTCGAACTCCGTTGCTTGTACGTGCGTAGCCCAGAATCGACAGGAATACGACAGATGCGAGGGTATGCATGTTATGACTCGATCAGGCAGCCCAGTGTCTTTACTATTAGGGAGGTATGAAGACTTCAAATCACATATGTTGAAGCGAAGGTCGTGTTCCATCACTCGAAGTGACGCAAATGCAAGGTCGCGTTGGACCTTTGACACCTCGACGAAAAATTCTCCGCTGGATGATTTATCTGTCAGGAATTCGTGGAAAGATGCGTGAAGGGGTCGGATGGGGCTGGATGAGTTGGTGGTGCCGCTTAGCAGGGATCCCATATGGCCAACCACGACTTCCACTTTGTAAGGCTCGCTTTGGTCTGGAAAGCGGCTCCGCATGGCATTCAGGGCGTCCAAAGGGAGGGGTTCGGCCGAGCCAAGTATTTGTCCCATCACCGAACGAAACCTCGTTAGCGCTTGCTCATATCCGCGTGATGTGTATTTGGCCTTTCCCATGTGTTCTGCTAGAATGAAGCTATACATGCCATACAACAAGTTTGCCCGCTCCCCAGGATCATGGGACACGACAGCATTGAAGCAATCAATTGGGAGTAAGCCGGCAGGGGTCTCCCGGATGTATCCGCATGCAAGACGAGCCCACTCGAATAGTCCACCAGCTTTCTCAGCGAGGTCTCCAAATTCTTTGTCCCCAAGATCGGGCAGCATTTTTAGCTCGTGAGAAACAAACGCATGAATATCACTCTTCGCAACTGCTTCTGGAATGTTGTCCATGGATAACGGTAGGATATGCTGAGCACCGTGAAATGCATCATCGATATCACGAAGCGGGCGAGAGGTGACGAGAATCCGAAAGTTGGATGGAAGTTCGGTGATTTGGGGAAGACCTTCGCCCTCCAGTTTACCGGCAAGTATGCGGAGAAGGTCACGCCGTGTCTCGATTCCACCGCTCTCGTCCAGTGCTTCAATCACGATCAAGACGGGCCCTACAGTTGACCCAGAGAACTTCTTTAGCGGGCCCATAAAAAGCTTGCGCCACTGCTGAATGATATCTGTCGTGTTCTTGAGCGCATTTGCACGTTCGACTGCATTCACCAACGCTCGTCTCATCTCCGGATCACGATCAGCCAGGTCGCGAGCGATAGTGGCAAAGACTTTTTCATGACGCTTGTCGGCTTTAAGGTCCCGGTCGAAGCAGAAACATGAACCGAGCCCTCCCATGTCACTGAACCAGTCAGCGATGGTGTGAGCGATGGCTGATTTGCCCTTGCCTGCAGGGCCAGATAGCCACAGCACGCGCTGAGCGTCATCTCCACTGTCGTTGATCCATGCCGTGATCTGAGAGAGAATGTTTGTGCGCGTCCCTGGTAGGCATTGTTTCCTGGTATCTAGTCCCGCGCCCGCTGCGTAAGGCATGCCGCTGAGATCAAGTTTATCACTCAGTTTGTCACCTGAAGGGGTATGAATGGATGCAAAGTCAGAAGCACGTCCGAACACTTACCCATACACTGGACGAGATCGGCTACGTCCCGAATGGCTTGGTCCCGAAATTGTTGCATAAGCTTATCCAAAGCGTCGTTGTACCGTGTAATCATATCATCCCTCTCCGACACAACATTTTTCCCGACTCTCTTCCCTGTGATAACGGTATAAGATCGACTATGTGCGAAGTGCAATAGCTCGACGACTCACAAAAGCTCTTTGTTTCTGAGTAATCTCTGATGAAACGTGCACACTCTTGAGTCTGTTGGGCAATCCGTCCAACGACGCCGCGCTTGGATGAAATCTGGCCAAGAGTGTCGTCTTGTGACAAGAAGCGGTACACTTCATCTAATTTCTCGAGAAGACGATGCACCGATTGGTCGCGTTCTGCTTGAGCGAGAATAATCTGTGCAGAGTCAACACCTGCTGGACAGGAGAGCGGAACCGCACATACTTTGGCTGCAGCGGACAGCACACCCAGCGCCATCTTTGCATATGGATGTACCTATGCAACTTGATTAGTTCGCTTCCAACCAAGGAGAGTAGCCCATACATCCGCGATCTTCTCAATCACAGTATCAAAAATTTTGAGGGGTTGAAGATACGTGGTCTGGAAATCGTCTGCGGCAGCAAGACCTGCTGGAGCATTGTCGGCTATGGATGCCACAGCAGTGACACGTCCCCCGAGTGGTCTCACGCCTTCCATACCCTCGCGGGCAGCCCGAAGTTCAGCAGCGACAGATAGGGGATCAGGAATTTCCTCCGAGCCAGGAGGGGCGTCGAGAACCTGCACGACCACCATGATTAGAGGCAAAAACCAGATGGCTTGACACAAGTACCTTCGAAGCGGGGTCAGCGGATGCTTCTTGGTTGACACAGCCACTGGGAATCTCAGATGTGGTGAGCTTGTCAGCACCGGAAGGATGGAGACGCGACGCATCCTTGATGGACGTCAGACAAGTGATGTATTGGAATAATGACGACGCACCTTGATATTCTGATTCGATGGAGCACCTTCATGATCGACGTTCTGGACAGCAGGGATGGGGTTGCGGGAACACTTGAAGCGTTTCTGCACAATATGAGCCATATCCTAGTTCACCGAGTATTCACGTCGACATACGGAAACCCTTTTAGTCGCACTTTTCTTAATCTTCTTCAGGGTCTGACGGAATCCGCTACGAGGCTGGCTCTGGATGAAGGATGCGTCAGAGGCAACGACGATTTTATTAGCGCTCATGGACGGTGGTTTCATGAGGCACGTACCGAGCTTTCACCAGCAGTTGCTTCTCTGGATCTGGAGGCCACTGGAGGAGGTTGCAGTCTATGATCTTCACTCATTGCGAACAGTGAAAGATTGGGATGAGTCTGAGGGAAATGTATGCAAGAAGTAGATGGGGGGGAGAGTATTCGGTTAAACCAGTTGACCAGTGCCCTATAGTACTGTTGACCAAAGCCTCGAGGTCACAACCAATCATTACGTTTAATGATTTAGCCAGGTTATAATTAGGATTGGGAACGTCACAGTGGGTCGTGGAAAGCAATATCAAATTCGCTCTCAAAATAGAACAGCTTTCAAGTTGGAGGCCCAGGCTCCGTGATAACGAAAACCGTATCACAATCGTCAGGCTGAACTTGGGCAGGGAAAGATTGAAAGAATAAGATCCATGACGCGGGTGGAGCGACTACATTCAACGTGTATAACACGCACATCAGAGTGAGGTTTGGACGCGACCAAAGCACCGAGGGCATGATCACCGAGAGAAGTCTTCGGAAGAGCTAACCTCCTGCATGTGGCTGTGTCATTGCCATGATTTGGGTGCAGGGACCTTTTCAAAATTCAGAGTGCCACCGTCTCTCTTTCAGCCTCACTCCCTCCTATATCCACCATTCACCCAGCTCTTTAAAGTTCATCGACATCCGTGACCTTGTTTAAATCGGTCATTTCCCTGTATCGGTCGTGTTTGACCCCGGGTCAGACTGCTCAGTCTGCTGCTTTATCTCTCCAGGTAGCGGGCTTTGCCACTTTAGCTGACCTCAGGCTGCAGCATATATATAATGCAGAACTCACCGTCGTCGATGCGCCCAACGATACGCTCAAAAGAGTTACACAGTAACAGGCACATGTAAACTAAGCCAAACAATCCTCCTGATTCATGGCAAGCCGCTTATCGAGTCTCCTCCAGGCATCACACCGACTACGAAGATACTTTCATAGTTTACCTGCCACATGCGCGGAGAATCATCAACGCGCGAGCGAAAAGCTGTTTGCAGATGCAGAACAGGAGGAAGCAAAAGAAGCTCGAAACCCGACACCAAGCATTTCCAACCTTCCTCAACTACAGAGCCAGGACGAAAAACTAGACAGGCGAGGAATCTATACAGGATGCTGTACTGCGCATGCTCATTGACAAGTACGACCCTATGCGTTCGGGGCTTATCAGGACAGCTGACGTGAAGCTGGGGGAGGTGCCGCCGAATGTGCACACAGATGCATATGTCGTCGAACAGTCTGCCCAAACGTGGCAGGAACTTGCAAACAGACCTTTGCTTCCTTCTGTAGAAGGTCACAAGCCTTGGCATATCACTTACAAGGCCCTGTCCCATGCGTCTGTGTCCATTAAGCTCAGCAATTTCATACCTGCATCTGCGCGCGCTCCCACCGTCCATGCCATGATAGGTGAACGCACTAGAAAGACGGAGAGGGAGCTTGCAATATGCAAAGAGAAAGCGGGCTGATTGACCAGAGCTAGAGAGTCGATATTGGACTATCGCTTAGGCCTGAAGAATGGCGAGGGACAACACGCTGCTCGTCTGAATCCTATCAGTATGAGGGGTTGGCAGTCCTTGATAGAGGACAAAATACAGGTTGGCTCCGTCACTGACTCAGAATTATTTCATGCTTACATCTCAAGACAGAAAGCTCGAGCTGCTGAACATTTCGACAAAATCAAGGGGCGAGGTCAGCCTATGGTCAGATTGAGCGACGAGCACAATTCTTTCATTGCAAGGGAGGAGTTCCTCATGAACCGGATTGTTCAATGGAACGGGGCAGCTCCACCATGGGTCGAAGTCCAAATCGGTGGGTGGCTTATACCATATCAGTGACATCTTCAAGCTTACCGCTATACTCAAATATTGCAGAGCTCGAGACTGCAGTAAATTCATTTCGCGACGTCCTCCGGCAGTCGTGGACAAGGCGTGCCATTCGGACCTTAACGACGTTGCAACCAGCGTCTACGTCACCTTCGTTATCACTTGTCAGCGTGACATCATTGCGCGACCGTGAGTGGGAAGAGCAAGAGCGCTCTTACCACGTTACAGCTGTTGCCGAACTAAATTCTCTGGTGGGTAAATACAATGCCCTCGCGCCATATTCTGTGCGCCGCCCATATTATTCTTGAGAGGCCGAATTTGCCAAGGTGTATCAGGATTGTGGGATGATATTCTGCTTGGGATATCAGACAGAAGAAGAGAGATACATGGCAGGTCGGGTGCCTCTCCACTATCTGAAGTCGATGCTTCCGCAGCCTACCCTTTGAGGTTTCGAGATATGATCCGTCGGTGGTTTATGAAGCTGCGAGACAGATTTATCAATGTATCCTGAACGACGCGCTCGCACGGCTGATCATACATGGATATGTATTTTCCCGTGCCCGGATGAAGCTCAAGGGCTCAAGGCACGCTCCACATTTTATTCTACACTCACTAGCAATTGTAGCTAACAATCCATACATGCATTTGTATCTTTGTCCTTGTGTTTTTCCTGGAGAATCCAGGAATGGAGTACCGCGTTCCATAGCCGATTTTGTCCATGGTTGATTTGATGCCGCGGAGGCATTTATGTCACATCAGCGTTGTTCTTCCAAATCTCAGCGCCCAGCACCCAACGACTGTCATTGCGACGGTGAATACATACAAAAACTATGACAGCAGAGCGAGTCCAGCATGCTGAACAACTTGAATAAGATGTATGTTCACATGAATCCGGCGTCCCGGATATCACTCGGCAGCAAGAAGAAACGTTGGCAAATTCTCTGCCTCGTGTTTTGCCTCGCCTTTTCCGGGGTCATTGACTGGAAACGTCCATAAACCTCCCGCGGTAACCATGTCTGGGATTATGTCGGCCCACGGCGTGCTGGAGGGGTCCCGTATGTCTTTCCAAATCCACGTTGTTACGCTTGCTCCGGTCTGGAAATGGTTCCGCATGGCATTGAGGGAATCGAAAGAGAGCGGTTCAGCTGTGCCAAGTATCTGTCCCATCACGGAACGAAACCCTGCTATGTAGACCATTACTGTTCTCAAGTCCTCACTAAGTTCCAACGTCATCTGCATTCCTCTATACTTCATGCATCCTGGTTAGGAGCAACCGGCGCCATGGTATCTATCATCCATCAACCTCCCACAAATCAACACAAACTTTTTCATTCCTTTAGTCACATGCATACCTCAACAATATTACAACCCCTTTTCAACGTTCCCCATTCGATACAGAATAATGCCAGCCACCTCATTAGAGCCACCACCCCCACTCCCGACCCAAGATAATTACAGCTCCAGTATATGACAACGAGGAGACAATCGATGCCGGCATGGTGCCGTATGACTGGAGTGTCGCGAATCCAGAGCCTCGTGGCACATAACCACCATAGTGGTGAGACTGATATTGGGATGCAAATGAACCTGCCACGGCCTGTTTAGTTAGCCTGTAGAAAGCGCGTTATGTGTGTACCTTTCATTACTCCTTGACTCCCGAAGCCAAATCGCCAGATGATCAACTGGACCGGGAGATAACTTATAGGCAGTGCCACAGGACTTGTAGTCGCAGAGATGGTTAGCAAGGCTCCTGCTGCTATATATGGATGCCTGATTGCTGGAAAGTATGCACCAAGCCTATCAACAGATGTCGTGATCTAGAGGTGAATAACCTACACCATTTGTTGACCTCTGTCAGAGTATCAGACGCATGGGAGAGAATGTTGCCCGACACCTTGGACCAGTCTATCTTTCTCAGGTCTAGATCTTTCTGTGATATTGCAAGATTCCTGAGATGTGCATATCGAGCCGTATCAGCAAATGCGTAACAATGAAGAGACAGATAACATACACCAGTTGTTTGGCATCTGTCAGAGCACCGGATCCATGGGATCCAATATTGTGTGATAACTTGGACCAGTCAACGTTTCTTGGGTCTACATCTTTCTGGGACACGGCCTGATTGCTGTGTATCGAGCCGCATCAAGTCAGTGAAGGCGTAATAATCAAAAGGGGGAGAACATACACCAGTTGCTTGGCCTCTGTCAGTGCGCCAGACGCACCGGAGATAACAGCGCCTGATACTTTGGACCAGTTGATGTTCCGCGGGTTTAGATCTTTCTGAGGGATGGCTTGACTGCTGAGTATACAATGTATTGTGCCGCATCATCAAATGGTACAGCAAAGGAGAAAAAGATCAGGGTGAGTGACTTGAGTACCGACGACGAACTGCTAGGAATCAAGAAGCGAATGACCTACACTTGTTGTTTGGCCTCTGTCAGAGCACCAGATGCTTGGGAGAAAACACTGCCCGACAGTTTCGACCAGTCAGACATGGATGTAGGTGTGAAAGGTTAACACCAGAGGCTTTGTGATAGTATGCACGAATGATTGTGACCAAGCGCTCACCGACTCGATACCTATCAATTGAGCTCCCACGTTTCAGAAATCAAACTTTCTTTAATCATTTTGGCAAGCGCATCTGCCAATCACAGTCATTCATGCATATCCAGCATGCATGTAACTCGACTCGACCCGGAGGTCGAGAAGCCGGAAGCTTGCCAGCCAGGAGAACCAACATTTCCATACTATCGGCAGCTGGATATCACATGGCGCGGCATGTCACAGATTCACAGAAGGCATCCTCTGGAAAGTCAAGCATCCAATATGTGACGGTATGTATGTCGCATAGCCGGGGGTTAGGCGATCGAAGATTGACTGGTGAGGCCCAATTCAGAGTCAGCAGTCCGCGATGCGCGTCAGGATCGCGACAGACTCAGCGCTGTTACCCGGGCTCCAAGTTTGCTGGTCACACCTCCATCCTCATAATCGTCACGAGCAGTCCCTTACGATTGAAGGTGGAATTTTGTGGCACATAGCCACCATAACGATGGGGTTGGTATTCAAATTAGAATGCGAATGAATCTATCACGGCGCAGTTTTAGTGATGAGACAAGTCCTGTGGTTATTACTGTGATAGAAATGCATATCAAAGCTCCAGCCGCGACGTATGGGTATCTTATTGCCAGAGAGGGTTTTATCAAGTCTATCAACAACGCCATGAACAAAAAGCGAATAACCTCAACCAGTTGTTGACCTCCGTGAGAGCATCAATTGAAGAAGCGAGAATAACATTCCGCAATTTGGGTTAGTTGATGTTCGGCAGGTCTAGAACTTGCTGGGATATAGCTGTAAGCGTGTAAGTCTGAAGGTGATTGCTTGAAAATTAGGCACATCAACATGAGGTGAAATGAAGAAACTAATCACCTGTAAGCACCCGTCTGGCCTCTGGGATTGTCAGAGAAGAAAACAGCGCGGGTCAATTTCCACCAGTCGATGTCAGGCGGTCTCGATCCTGGGATACGGTTGTCAAAACCACAGCCACATCCAACACCACCTGCACTCCTCTGTACTTCATGCATCAATTACAAGCAACTTGCCCATGGTGTGTGTCTACAAAATCAACCCAAACCTTTGTCAGTCTTTTGAGATCAGTCACATGCATACCTCAACAAGGTAGTCCCATTTCAACCCCACCCAATACAGAACAATACCAGTCACCTCATCGGAGCCACCAACCCCACTCCCGGCCCAAGATAATCCCAGTTCCAACATACGACAACAAGGAGACAAGCGTCGACGTGACTGACGGCATGGAAGCCCCGTGTGATTGGAGTTTCGCGAACTTAGAACCTCGCAGCACATTACCACCATAATGACTGGACTGATATTGGGATGCAAACGAACCTGTCACGGCGTGGTTAGTTAACAGGTGGAAAGCGCTGTATTTGTGCACCTTTCTCTACTCCTCGACTCCCGAAGCCAAAACCCCAGATGATCAACCGCACCGGGAGAAAACACAGGAACGTCGTAGCAGTTTTCGTCAGCTGCAGTAATATCAGAAGCATCCCAGGATCTGTAGACGCAGAGATGAATAGCAAGGCTCCAGCTGATTTACATGGATGCCTGATTGCTGGAAAGTATGCATCAGTCTCGTAGCATTGTGATCGAGAGCCGAATGACACCTACACCAGTTATTGACTTCTGTCAAAGGGAACAAAACGCTGGAGAGAATATTGCCCGACACTTGAGACCAGTTGATGTTTGTGAGATCTAGATCTTTCTCTGACATGGCTCGATTCCTGAGATCGGCGTGTCAAGCTACGTCAGCAAGGGCATGACAATCGAGGAACGGATAGCGTACACCAGTTGTTTGGCATCTGTCAGAGCGTCGGACGCGCGGGATACGACATTGGTTGATAACTTGGACCAGTCAACGTTTTGCAGGTCTATATCGTTCTGGGATGCGGCCTGGTTGCTGCGTATTGAACCACGTCAGCAAAGGCGTAATAATTACGAGGCAGAGAACATACACCAGTTGTCTAGCCTCCGTCAGAGTATCAGACGCACGGGAGAGAACATTTCCTGATATTTTAGACCAGTCGATGTTTTGCGAGTCTAATTTTGACCAGTCGGGCATGGCCGTAGGCGTGAAAGGTCAATACCAGAGGCTCCGTGATATGTAGTATGCACGAATAGCTGTAACCATGTAGTAAGCGCTCACCGACTCGGTTCATTGATTGAGCTCCCACGAAACCAAACCCAAACCTGTCATCAATATTTCAATCATTTGACAGGCCATCTACCCAACATCTGCCACCTGGAATTTTGCTGCATGCGTCGAGGTCATACAGTCCGTATACAGTTTGCAATTGCATGCAGCTCGAGGTTGAGAAGTCGGAAGCTTGGCCAGGAGCAGAAACAAACTAACATTTCCGTCCTATCAGCAGCTGTATATCATATGGTGCACGTCACGAAAGGGTTCCTCTGGAAGTCAAGCCTTCATGTGACGTCATGTCGCGTAGCTGGGAAGTTGAGTATCTTTGGTGAACAAGGATGGTGCGGAACAATTCAGAGTCAGCAGTCCGCAATGGGATCGTTCAATTGTGGCTATATCAAATTTGCTCTCAAAATAGTACGTACAGCTTTTTTTGAGGCCCAGGCTCCTCCGTGATAACGAAAACCATCTCAGGCTGAACTGGGGCAAAGATCCACGGTGGAAGCGACTACCCGCCTGTGGGAATGTTTGTCCATTTATGTCTGCCACCTCCATTAACGCTCTCGGAGGCACTGGCCAACTCTGGCTCCTCCGCGATGTATTCCGATGGGTTTGCCACAGAACACTATTCTCCTGCTGTCAGTCGATCCACCCGACCTATTATTTAACCATACTCCTCGTGTGTCTCCCCCGTTCGAACGTGACTTTTTCGTCTTCAGCGTTTCTTGCCTGCAGGTGACTGATGAATCTCCTGCAGGCCTTTCATATTGCCATGTTGAGACTCTAATATTGCAGGACTCGCGAGAGTGTCATTCAGCGATGTCTTCAGGCAGTCATGGACAAGGCGTGCCATTCGGACATTAACAAGGTTTGCACAACCTCTGGCCATCTCTTTGATATCGCATGGCAGCGTGACATCATTGCGCCATCGCGAGTGGGACGAACAAGAGCGCTATTAACCATGATACAGCCGTCGCCGAACTGAATTCCTTGGTGCGTAAAGTCATTGCCCTTACGCCGTATTCTGTTCACTGCTCATATTATTCTTGGAGACCAAAGCGTATGAGGACTGGGGACGACATTCTGTGTGGGATATTAGAGAAGAAGAGAGATACATGGCAGGTCGGGCGCATCTTCACTCTCTGAAGTCGATACTATACCCTCTGGGATTTCGAGATATCATCCATCGATGGTTCATGAAGCTGTCAGGCATATTCGTCGTGTCTTGAACGACACAATCGCACGTATGTCCTCAGCCTCGCCATCTGCTCCCTCCATGCCATGACACGAAAGTGTCGCATTGTGGTTCTCTCGACTTAGAGACTTGTGCTGTCCACTCTGCTGTTCAATTATTGTTCCTCCTCTATCTTCAATCTAGGTACCTTGTGCTCCTACCACGTTCACACTCACTTCTCATGTATTGCGATGATATGAATTGATTAGCATTGGCTCGGGAGCGACTCCTACAAAGTGCATCAAAACATATGTAGCTAGCGTGCATTACTTAAGTGGAGGTATTGACAACGCGTGAAGCGCATCAGACATCGAGCGCACGCAAGGACGTGCTACTGAAGGTACGAGTGCTTGAGAGGGATTCGATATGACGCGGGTGTGCCAATAAATGGTGGAACTGCAGGAAGAACTGCATTATTTTTGTCACTGTTATCTCGTATAAGACTCGTACTTACTACTTAGTAGCTCAACATTTCGCATGATGAGGATGTTGACTGATGGTTGTCAGTGCCTAACTCGGAGTTGGTAATTCTGGAACCGGCGAAGATACATAGCGTTGAAACAGAGCACACAGTGGAAGATGAGAAAGTGGCAGCGCAGAGTGATAGAGAAGTGTTGGTGCGGAAGGTCGTAACAAGTTGGTGTTGTTGCCTGACTTAAGTGGCTCCCAGGAATAAAACTCAGCTTGCAGTACCCACGGGAAATGCCGTAATTAACTGCTTGGTGCAAAGCTCTGCCAAGGCGGCAAGATGGCTACATCACAGCTGGCTGGATTCAACTTACCAACAGTCCACATGAACTGATTGTGACGTTCTCGCGTCTTTTTCTTGGCCTCTTGGTAAGGCTTGTGTATCACAGCCTCCTGTATGCACTGGATGGTGAGTGACGCGTATTCGGAACAGCGTTCCGTCGCGCGATCATGCACGATATAGTGGTGGTTGAGAGAATTTAACTCGCACTCGACAAAATTCGATGGACTGAGGTGTGTACATTGTCTAACCCCTGGCAGTACTTGATAGAACAAAAGGTCACGAAATCATGCTCATCAGTTTTTCAGTTTTCAATCTGTGCCATTGGCAAAAACTTGATCTCGGCTGATGAAACCTGTTTCAGTTGGGGTCGAGTTTTTGCCCATGGCGGTGTGCTTGATGCCATGTTATGCGTGTAAGCCTGAAGGACAAGGCCAACTGGACAAATCTGTTTATAGATAGTAAGCGCCGAGCGCCCATATACCACATCCTCATGCAATCAACCCGCGTGCGTTATCATTCTCTATTTTCTCTCGACAACTTAGGTCATAAGGATTATCATTGGCTCTTCGGCTTGATCAATCCCAAGCTCGATCCCTCGCCCAACTCCCAGCTGCACAATCTCCTGGTTTCCTGATTCCGAGTCGGATGTTGGTGTAGCATGGTTTGGCAGGCGTTATGAGTGCGTGACTAGGGGAAGCACAGATAAAAATGACCGGTTACTTTGGGCTATTGACAGTAAGTGTTTGCTTACCTCCGTCGACGTGCGTAGCTTCATAGAACGCTACGTAGCAGATGAACCTAGCACAGATATACCCAGTAAGCAGGTGAGATGGCATCCTAGTGAATAGCAACATTTGTCCGAACAATGTCTGTGGCGCACGATTTGGTGTACAAAGATATATATATATTGTTTTGGAAGCTGAATAAGGGAGCATGATCGAGTCCTGCAACCACCTGATTGCTAGAAAATCAAGCCCATCAATAAAAGGTGTAACAAGAAGTGAATCACTCGTAAACACTCATCCGGCCTCTGACTGTTAAAAACAGGGCCCGACAATTTCCACAAGTCGATGTCAAGCAGGTTCAGATATTCCTAGGATATGGCTGTAGGCCTGTATGGAAGATCAAAACCACAGCCCTAGCCAATGCCACCTGCATTCCTCTGTCCTTTGTGCATCAGTTACAAAGCTGGCACCATAGTCTATCGAGCTTCCACAAAATCAACCCAAAACTTTGTCATCCTTTTGAGAATAGTCACACGCATATCTCAACAAGGTAGTCTCTTTTCAACTTCGTTCAATACAAAACAATACCAATCGTTGGAGCCACCACCCCCACTCCCGGCCCAAGACAACCGCAGCTCCGATATACGACAACAAGGAGATAAGCGTCAACGAGACTGTCCACATGGTGGCTCCAAATGATTGAAGTTTCGCGAATACAGAGCCTCGTGGCACAGTACCACCGTAATGACTGGACTGATATTGAGATGCATATGAACCTGTCATGGCGTGTTTAGCTAGCAAATAGAAAACACTGTTTTCGTGTACCTCGCTTGATTCCCTGATTCCTGAAGCCAAAACACCAGATGATCAACCGCACCGGGAGAAGACACAGGAACACCGAAATCATTCCTGTCAGCTGCGATAATGTCAGGAAGATCCCAATATTTGTAGACGCAGAGATGCATAGTAAGGCTCCAGCTGCTGCGTATGGATGCATAATTGCTTGAAAGTATGTATCAGTCCTATAGCATATATCACGATCAAGAATTGGATGACACCTACACCAGGTATTGACTTCTGTCAAAGCGAACAAAACACTGGAGAGAGTAGTGCCCAACAATTTGGCCCTAGGAAGTATGCATGATGCCCATCAATGAAGACGTAAGAATCAAGCAGTGAATAACATACACCAGTCGTCCGGCCTGTGGCAAAGCACTAGAAACACTAGAGAGAATAGTGCCCAACAATTTGGCCCTAGAAAGTATGCATGATGTCCATCAACGAAGACAAGCAGTGAATAACATACACCAGTCGTCCGACCTGTGGCAAAGCACTAGAAACACTGGAGAGAATAGTGCCCAACAATTTGGCCCTAGAAAGTATGCATGATGCCCATCAATGAAGACGTAAGAATCAAGCAGTGAATAACATACACCAGTCGTCTGATATGTGGCAAAGCACTAGAAACACTGGAGAGAATAGTGCCCAACAATTTGGCCCTTTAGAAAGTATGCATAATGTCCATCAACGAAGACGTAAGAATCAAGCAGTGAATAACATACACCAGTCGTCCGACCTGTGGCAAAGCACTAGAAACACGGGAGAGGATGTCGGTCCATATTTTGGACCAGTAGGACATCCTGATGGCTAGATGCGTGAGGGGCAATACCTACAGACTTTGAATCGTGATAATATGGACAATCGACTGTAATCAAGCGCTCGCCGACTCGAACGTCTGCCAAGTGAACTCCCACGAAATCCAAACCTTGCCAGATCTGTCTAGATATCCAACAAGCCGCGTCTGCCGAATATCTGCCACCCAAATTTTACTGCATGCCCTGAGGTCACACATTCACCAATGTATATGCAGTATGCATACAGATCGAGGTCGAGAAGCCAGAAGCTTGGCCAGAGGCAGGAATGAGCTAAACATTTACATCGTAGGATTGATTGACGTGTCAATGCGTCGACCAATTCAGAGTCAGCAGCCCGCATAAGGACCGTGACGTACTCCACGCTGCTTCCGCGTGTTACAGTCTCTAGGTTGGCTGGTCACAAATTCACAGTACTGGTGCCTGCAGTCAAAATGAACTTGTAGTGAGCCTATGTGAGCTTCACGAGTAACTCCTTCTGAACCATGTCCACAGCGAAGCTATGCTGCAGGATGAGCAGAGCGTAATGGTCTCGAAGCTACCCCCGCTCAGATACAACAGGATCTTCCATTCGAGGTTCCCTATATCGTGAATGGCTCATCAGCTCATAGAGAATGCCACAGGCCCTTTCATCCACGACTTAGATTTCCGGGGATCTTAGGTCAGAACCGATAGACTTGCAAAAGAGCCTATACCCTCCGATTATGCCCGGTATCTCTGCACATACCGCGAGGCAAATGAAGCCACTGTAGCCAGCGCGATTGATGATGTTCTCCGCAAAGGCTGAGTGGGAGGCCATGGCTTGGAACGATCACGCTGCCATCTTCCTGCGTGCTGCAGAGCTATTCAGCGGCAAATACCATTACAAGATGGTGGCAGCCATTAGTAGTGCTTTGTCAAGGGAAGAACACGTGACAGGCTGATATCGATGCTGCTGCAGAGGTGTGTAAGATGGAATTATCTTGGTGGCAGTTGATTGATGGATCTTTCATAGCTCTCGGACTTCTTCCGTTTCGGCATCAAATATGTCGAGGAGCTCTACGCACAGCAACCTCCTAAGAACTCAACAGGTTCATGGGAGTAAGTCCAGTATCCATTCTATGAAGCTACTTCTAATGCTTGTGTAGCTGCGTCAAGTATCGTGCGCCGGAAGTATTCGTTCTCGCAGTTTCGACATTCAACTTCACAGCAATCGGTGGCAACCTTCCAGGTGGTACGAGCGACTATTCTATCATTATTTTTTGCATTCTGAGCGAGTCATCTCTTAGCTATCGCGCTCGTCGGCAACACAGGTCGTCTAGAAACCTTCACTGGCGGCCGCATATTCAAACTATTTGGTCTACCAGATTCTCGCGGAGGCCGGCGTCTCATCCAGTTCGTTCCTGGGCCACCTCCAGAAGTCGTCACACCTGCAATATCGCACCACAGCTTTTTTACAGCACTTCATTTCACGGGCAGCATCTCTGTATTCAAGAAGTTATGGAAAGACATCGTCACATACCTAGACGAGTACAAAGGATATCCAAGACTCGTCGGTGAGACAGGAGGGGAAGAACTTTCATGTCATCCACGAGTTGGCAGAGATCCGCAATGCAGTTTCGCAGTGCATTTGTGGCGGCTTCGAGTATCAAGGTGCGCATATTATGTGTATGAGTGTGAGTGGCACTCAAGACTGACAGGCGTGTATGTGCAGGACAAAATTGTTCTGCGTTGTCGCGGCTATGTTTCCTCTTCGCTTTGGTCATATGGATTCAATGATCTGCTCCTGTCCGAGGTTGTGAAGATCAAAGTCGGGCCACCATCAGACTTCAGCAGCTTCATGGGAGCCATGATGTGCGTTCTTTCTATGCGTTCAGGCTGCGCACTGGTCACTGAACAATATCACAGAAGTCCTCCAACTTGTGATAACATAACGGGCTTCGTCCAGGAAGCCAAGGACACGGGGGAGCGATTCTTATCGGAGGCATCGGTAAGGCTGATAGTGTGACCCGCCTGCGACTTTTGATGATTCTACAGGCGATGACTCGAAGGGCTACAACCCACCATCGTTCTAACCAAAGATCCCGAATCAATCACGATGAAAGAAGAAATATTCGGTCCTGTCATCACTGTAATGGTTATGCTAAGAAATGCGGCCAGATGCACTAAGACCTTTTCAGGTCTATGTGTACGACGATGCGGATTATGAGAAGACTCTGGAACCCATCGACAACACCTCGCCTTATGCACCGACAGGCTCCATGTAAGTAGCAATGTCTCTGCGAGATGCATTGACTGACAGCTTCTTTTCCAGCTTTGCCGCGGACCGCAAAGCCCTTCTGACCGCCACGAACAAGCTGCGCAACGCTGCTGGCAAAGTCTATTACAACGAGAAGTGTACTGGCGCCGTCGTGGGCCAACAACCCTTTGGGGGAGCACGAGCAAGTGGGACCAACGACAAAGCTGGGAGCGTCAGCATCTTCTACCGGTTCGTTTCGGCAAGTAATATGAAGGAGAACTTCGTGAGCCTGGAGGACTTCCAATACCCGTCGAACTCGATTTGAGATAATGAACATCGGAGTAGCGAGAAATTCTCCGAATCGACGTTGTATTACTGATAAATTTAAAGGAATCACGTTTGCCTGTATTCAATGGGAAATGAAATGCTATTGAGGATGAATCTTCAAGGATCCTAGTGAGCATGAGAGAGCATATCGCCATCTCGCGTCGTCGCGCCGTTGGTAATCTACTACGGTGAGCTTGTGGCGCGGACTAAAGTTCGGAAACCTTGTCCAATATACATGAGTTCTCGTCTTCACTGTATATGATGCAAGCCTCTGCAAATAGCAGAGACGACCACTCCAGGTCACGTTCTGTGCTTGAACTCTGACGGAGACTTAGTGACTCGACCCCAATCCCGACCCCAACAACACTTTGCAGCACACCAGAGGTCCTGGAGGTTTTCGGTGCACGTTCACAACTCCAGCTGTAACAATCCTGTCAGACTCGAGTCAGAAGTGAGTATGAGTCTTTCAGTACCCGTATTATATGCGATGTTGTGTCCACTGAATCAAGTATTGAGAGTCTTTAAAGGATGAGGTTTCACATCAAAGAAAGCTAGGGCTACCAGAAGATCCTCGAAGACGATCATCTCGGCGCCGATGGCCGCTCAGGCTCAAGGTACCATTATGATCATCCACTAGCACAACAGGTGGGTGTGTAAGGATGACCAGCGTGGAACCATGTATTACTTGCTTCATGAGTATACGCTCTGACGAACTAGCGGTAGCACTTGGAGTCATACTCAGCGTAGTTTTCGGCGGGTCACTTCACTTGCACGATGTCAGGTATGAAATTAACGTGGAACCAAATTGTACACTTGATATTGCTACAATCAAATCATCGTCAAATAGAGCTAGAAGTGTTTGAGTTAGCAACTAGGAGAGACGGTAAAAGCTAAGGACTCACACATCTCGACATTTCGACCAGTGCAGTCCATGGGCCATGCAACTCAGATCAAGTTCTTGTCCACGGGGAATAATCAACGCAGCGCCAGGAGGATGAAATGGGTGTTGTCGGGAAGCGGGCGGTACCCAGAAAAGCAGCCGACCATCAGGTCCTACCATCCATCCTTCGTCTTCCAAGACAGTGGTTGGATTGGAATTATCATGAGAGGTGCCTTCAAATAGCTCAGCAGGATTGGGCAGCGCATATCTCAAGCTGGATGAGAAGCAGATGATGTGATTGGTCCAAGTATTGGTTGATACGAGAGTCTCCTGTGTAGAAGGTGTGGTGGAATCTGCCTCCAACGAAAATGCAGACGGGTTGATCTCAGGGTGCTCCTGAAATTGCTGCCCGGACGCAGCATACCACACCTGAATAGTGTGATCCTCCGAACTAGACACGATGCGAGTGCCATCGGGCGAGAACGAGACTGACGAAACCGAACGAGTGTGCCCCCGCAAGGGCTCACCCAATGGCTGGCCCGTTGTTGCATCCCACAGCCGGATAGTGGAATCTCTTGAACCAGACACGATGCGAGTGCCATCGGGCGAGAACGAGACTGACGAAACCGAATTCGTGTGCCCTCGCAAGGGCTCACCCAATGGCTGGCCCATTGTTGCATCCCACAGCCGGATAGTGGAATCAGAAGAACCAGACACGATGCGAGTGCCACCGCGCGAGAACGAGACTGACAAAACCGAATGAGTGTGCCCTCGTAAGGGCTCACCCAATGGCTGGCCTGTTGTTGCATCCCACAGCCGGATAGTGGAATCAGAAGAACCAGACACGATGCGAGTGCCATCGCGCGAGAACGAGACTGACCGAACCCAATCCGTGTGCCCTCGCAAGGGCTCACCCAATGGCTGGCCCGTTGTTGCATCCCACAGCCGGATAGTGGAATCTTCTGAACCGGACACGATGCGAGTGCCATCGCGCGAGAATGAGACTGACCGAACCGAACGAGTGTGCCCTCGCAAGGGCTCACCCAATGGCTGGCCCGTTGTTGCATCCCACAGCCGGATAGTGGAATCTTCTGAACCAGACACGATGCGAGTGCCATCGCGCGAGAATGAGACTGACGAAACCGAATCAGTGTGCCCTCGCAAGGGCTCACCCAATGGCTGGCCCATTGTTGCATCCCACAGCCGGATAGTGGAATCAGAAGAACCAGACACGATGCGAGTGCCATCGGGCGAGAACGAGACTGACCAAACCAAATCAGTGTGCCCTCGCAAGGGCTCACCCAATGGCTGGCCCATTGTTGCATCCCACAGCCGGATAGTGGAATCTTCTGAACCAGACACGATGCGAGTGCCATCGCGCGAGAACGAGACTGACCAAACCGAATTCGTGTGCCCTCGCAAGGGCTCACCCAATGGCTGGCCCGTTGTTGCATCCCACAGCCGGATAGTGGAATCAGAAGAACCAGACACCATGCGAGTGCCATCGCGCGAGAATGAGACTGACCAAACCAAACCAGTGTGCCCTTGCAAGGGCTTACCCAATGGCTGGCCTGTTGTTGCATCCCACAGCCGGATAGTGTAATCTTCTGAACCGGACACGATGCGAGTGCCATCGGGCGAGAACGAGACTGACCAAACCACATTAGTGTGCCCTCGCAAGGGCTCACCCAATGGCTGGCCCGTTGTTGCATCCCACAGCCGGATAGTAGAATCAGAAGAACCAGACACGATGCGAGTGCCTTCGGGTGAGAACGAGACTGACAAAACCGAATTCGTGTGCCCTCGCAAGGGCTCACCCAATGGCTGGCCTGTCACTGCATCCCAGAGCCGGATAGTGGAATCTTCTGAACAAGACACGATGCGAGTGCCATCGGGCGAGAACGAGACTGACCAAACCAAATCAATGTGCCCTCGCAAGGGCTCACCCAATGGCTGGCCCGTTGTTGCATCCCACAGCCGGATAGTGGAATCAGAAGAACCAGACACGATGCGAGTGCCATCGCGCGAGAACGAGACTGACCAAATCGAACCAGTGTGCCCTCGCAAAGGCTCACCCAATGGCTGGCCCGTTGTTGCATCCCACAGCCGGATAGTGGAATCAGAAGAACCAGACACGATGCGAGTGCCATCGCGCGAGAACGAGACTGATTGAACGTCACTCATATGCCCACTGATCACGGTCTGAATAGCCGTCCAGTTCACATGGCGTCCATGTATCAGACGAAGGGTGTTGGGAAACCTTTCGGTAAACCTTGTGGCTATCGTAGATTTGATGGGCGAAAATGGCAGCGCTGATACATACAAATGTGCTGTGCTGTGCAAAATCATGCCGCCAAAAACTTGGACGAATCTCTGCACATCCATTGCGGTGGACAAGACATCTCCGTATCCAGATTGGCCCTGTGTTTGCGTGTAAGCTCTTCATCTGACACCACCAGGTAACTATGTTCTCACCTTCAGCCACTTGGAAATTAGTGGAAGTACGCCAACTGCGCCGCTGAGTGCCTTCAGAAGGCCGAGTGATTCAATCCAGAAGAGCAGTCGCTCGTCGTTGAAGAATGATTTGATTTCCTTTACGAGTTCCGTGTCGAAGTCCGTTGCTTGTACGTGCGTAGCCCAGAATCGACAGGAATACGACAGATGCGAGGGTATGCATGTTATGACTCGATCAGGCAGCCCAGTGTCTTCACTATTAGGGAGGTATGAAGACTTCAAATCACATATGTTGAAGCGAAGGTCGTGTTCCATCACTCGAAGTGACGCAAATGCAAGGTCGCGTTGAACCTTTGACACCTCGACGAAAAATTCTCCGCTGGATGATTTATCTGTCAGGAATTCGTGGAAAGATGCGTGAAGGGGTCGGATGGGGCTGGATGAATTGGTGGTGCCGCTTAGCAGGGATCCCATATGTCCTACCACGACTTCCACTTTGTAAGGCTCCATTTGGTCTGGAAAGCGGTTCCGCATGGCATTCAGGGCATCCAAAGGGAGGGGTTCGGCTGAGCCAAGTATTTGTCCCATCACCGAACGGAACCTCGTTAGCGCTTGCTCATATTCCCGTGGTGTGCATTTGTCCTTTCCAATGTGTTCTGCTAAAATCAAGCTATACATGCCATACAACAAATTTGTCCGCTCCCCAGGATCATGGGACACCACAGTATTGAAGCGATCAATTGGAGATAAGCCAGAAGGGGTTTCTTGGATGTAGTTGCATGCAAGACGCGCCCACTCGAATAGTCCATCAGCTTTCTCGGCGAGGTCTGCAAACTTTTCGGGGGGGAAATTGGACAACTCTTTCAGCTCGTCGGACACAAAGGCACGGATGTCGCTCTTCACGACTGCTTCTGGAATGTCGTCCATGATAACGGTAGAATGTGCTGAGCGCCGTGAAATGCATCATCGATATCACGAAGCGGGCGAGAGGTGACAAGAATCCGAAAGTTGGGGGGGAGTTCGTTAATTTGGGGAAGACCATTGTCCTGAAGTTTACCGGCAAGAATGCGGAGAAGGTCACGCCGTGTCTCGGCTCCGCCACTCTCGTCCAGTGCTTCAATCACGATCAACACGGGCCCTGCACTTGACCCAGAGAACTTCTTAAGCGGTTCCATAAGCAGCTTGCGCCACTGCTGGATGATATCTGTCGTGTTCTTGAGCGCATTTGCATTTTTGACTGCATTCGCCAAAGCTCGTCTCATCTCCGGATCACAGTCAGCCAGGTCGCGAGCGATGGTGGAGAAAACCTTTTCATGACGCTTGTCGGCTTCGTGCTGCCGGTCGAAGCAGAAGCATGAACCGAGTCCCTCCCATGTCATTGAACCAGTTAGCGATAGTGTGAGCGATGGCTGATTTGCCCTTGCCTGCAGGGCCAGATAGCCACAGCACGCGTTTAGCATCATCTCCACTGTCGTTGATCCATGCCGTGATCTTGGAGAGAATGTCTGTGCGCGTCCCTGGTAGGCACTGTTTCGTGGTATTTAGTCCCGCGCCTGCTGCGTAAGGCATACCGCTGAGATCAAGTTTGTCACTCAGTTCGTCACCTGAGGGGTATGAGTGGATGCAAAGTCAGAAGCACGTCCGAACCCTTACCCACGCTAAACTTGACGAGATCGGCTACGTCCCGAATGGCTGATCCGAATTGTTGATGAGCTTATCCAAAGCTTCGTTGTACCGTTTAATCATATATCCGTCTCCGAGAAACATTTTTCCCGACTCTCTTTCCCTGTGATAATAGTATAAGATTGACAATGTGCGAAGTCCAATAGGACTCACAAAAGCTCTGTGTCTCCGAGTAATCCCTGATGAAACGGGCGCACTCTTGAGCTGCTGGGTAATCCGTTCGATGATAGTGCTTGGGATGAAATTTTTGCAAAAGTGTCGTCTTGTAACAGAAGCGGTAAACTTCATCTAATTTCTCGAGAAGACGATGTATTGATTTGTCGCGTTCTGCCTGAGCGAGAATAATCTGCACAGAGTCAACACCTGCTAAGCAAGAGCGAACCACGTACTTTGGCTGCAGC
>JABBWA010000581.1:0-24605 GCA_016628065.1 Suillus lakei | reverse complement strand
TTACATAACAAATTACATAAATAGATATAGACAGAAGAAACCGAAATGATTCATTTATCGACACAAACGAATCTTCGACGCGTCAAGCTTCAAAGCTTCAAGTTTGAGCGTTGCTCAAATTCCGAAGGCGAGGATACATAACAGGCTGCAGAATTGAGCATTCCGAATGACTACAGGTCTGTTAAGCAAGTCTGACAACTCAGCAATACTATCGAGCCACGTCCAGTGCACTCATGAGCATAACTACATAAGTATACGTCCATAAGGTAGGCTTCTGGTGGTCCATCTCCAGGTTCGTGTAGTGAAATAAAAGCATCAATAATGGTACAAGAAAACAATACCATGGTTCAGTCCGCAGAAATGGTCTCGAGCGTTTTGCTCCACTCAACGACCTTGGGATGTTGCTTGTACCTGAGAGGGGGGTGAGCATAGCCATACAAGGAGAATGAGATCCTCTCGCCTTCTTTGGATCGAAATTCAAAACTTGCAGACCTTCCAAGATGTTGCTCGAGATAGTGCGACATATGCTTGTCCTGGACGAGAGAGGTCACTTCAACTGTGAGGACACGAACTACCACAACGAACCCTTTTCAAACACCTGCCAAGGTCTACCTTGACTCTCTCGAGTGTCTGCCCTTGTGATTTGTGGATGGACATTGCCCAAGCTAATATCAAGGGTAGCTACCACCAAGTTAGGTGCGCGGACATAATCAACAAAGAAACGCCACACCTGTGTCCTTGACACTTGTACCTCTCCGCTAGGCAACTCGACTTTCCAGGTTTCAGCCACAATTAGAGCTTCCCTGCGCCCTCTGTTCGGCAGCGAAAATTCCACGACCGGCATGAACATGTCCTTCGTCGTCGCGGTTTTTTCCTTTCTGACTGCGGCTTTCCTGCATTCCCGGTGCCATCAACGTCGTCATACTCAGACCCGTACAGCGCTGGGTCGATAAAGCGTAGAATCTTGCCCATGCTACCATTGACGAGCGTTTCGTCCATGTTTTTGATCAACATGACCTGGGCACCGACACGAAGGACAAGTTTCTTCGGCGCCATGAAGTTCGCAAGCATTTTGTCGCGCTGGTTTGGATCCGTGATCATCCCGCCGTCCGAAGCAATGTAATCTTTTGCTCGGTTTCAAGATGACATGCGACCATGTTGGATCTCTCCACGTCCTCTCGACGGGGGAAGCTGCATTGAATCAATTAACAGCCATCAAATTGAGCAGAGACTGACAGCTCGGTTGCTCCCAGACCATCGTCGTAGTTAATGGGTCGTGACAAAGACTTGAACCGGGCAATGGATACTTGCGAAAGCCGCCCGAAACGCATTTCGTTGAGCATGTCAACGAATTCTGAAGAACGCTCAGCATATAAATTCTATGATCTCCTCTTCCTTACGCTGATCTTTTTGCCTGAAGACTTTGTTGAGATTGAATGTGCGTTGATAGTCTGGCTCCAGAGCTGGGCTTCAAAAGCAAATTTGACCTGAGTAGTACCCTTCCCGACGGGGGGTAGTTGGAAGAAATCGCCAGTGACTACAACCTAACACTCGTTTAGTGGTGTTTAATGAAACAGAGTGCGGGCGAACCTGAATTCCTCCGAAGGGTTCTGGAGACTTCCGTATCAAACTGCCAATTCGTGCAAGTTTGTCGAAGAGTTCTCCATCTAACATCGAAACTAACGATATGATACATGTGATGTGGATGTCTGCACTTGCTAAACGAACATACCTTCATCAACAATGAGGACCTTTGTCCGTAACCACCTCGACGCAGCTTTCTTGTTCTTACGGACTCTGTTGACGAGCTCTTCCGCCGAGGCTTCTCCGATGCCAATGCCTGCAAATGAATGAATCGTGACGCCACCGATGTTACATGCCGCGATTCCTAGCCATATGACATCAAGGACATCAAACAGTGAGTATATGCGTCCTCACCTGTTGATGCAGTAATGGCAATAGCATCAGAAGATTTGATGTATTCTTTTGCAGTGTCCGAATGATTTCTCGAAGTAAGACCGATTTCCCAGTACCTTATCAGTACACATTTAGGCAAAGTCACAAAAGGATAATTTTTTACTACTTACCGGCACTACCGGTGTAAAATACACTATTCCGCTTTCCACAAGACGAAGGATCTGCGTCTGTTCCTGACTAAGGAACACTCCAGCAAGCTTGGAGCTGGGCTTTGAAGACGAAGCAGCAACGGTCAACGGCGTAGACTTTACTGCTGGTAAAGAAAATTGCCGAGGACTTGAAGTTCGACGAGGAGGATAGCGTATCGTCATTCCAGCTGGGTGGAAGCTGGCGCTCTTTGCTGGCGGCTGATTTGGAGCAGGTGGGAGGGGTCGTTTGGTCCCGTTCGCTATCTGTTTCGTGCTTATTTCTAGCCGCTCTCCAGGCGTTGCTGCCCTGTAAGCGCATCAAGCGCAAGTTGGATATCTTTCATACGCTGTGATTGAACTTCAGCCTTAGGTGGCTTCGATGACTGAGACTGGGTGGGCTGGGTGGCTGGCCATGAAATGCGGTCTTCAGACTGAGAACTGCTTTGCGACCAATCGCGTTTGATTGTGCGCAATCCAGAAAGCGCTGATTGGCCTCCATTGGACATGTTGGCCGTTCAACTTGTATGCGGAGGACTCAGAACTGCGACAAAGGCTGGAGATTGATCGGAGCGTCGTAAGATTTTGCCGAATCAAATAAAGATGTTAAAAACTAGCCGTGCGCGAAGTTAAGTGGTCGTCCAAGAAAGTTAGGAAGCGTATTTAACCAACGACGCGTCTGATCCTCAGCAAACGCGTATCGGCCACCATCACGGAACGCGCTTATTACGTAATTTATGTTCACGCATTCGGATTTCACGATAATGGGTGCTGCTGATCATTTGATAGACAGAGTTCCAAGGACCAAAAACCATGTTTGGGACTGAACGTTCGAACGTTGAACAATCATCTGCAGAAAGTCTATTCAACTGATCAACCTGGATCCATCTACATCCAAGGGTATGATAAACTAGGCAGCGAAAGATTCAAACTAGAAATTTGAAGAGGTATGTAGGGCAGAGTATAACCATGTCAGATTTCCTGAAAAATGAAACCCGCACTTCTCAACTGCCCATCTCGGCGTTGAATTAGAGCGTAGAGACGACCATTCGTCCTGGGCCCTTCACCAGAACCGGTACAGGGTAGAAGCATAGAGCACTGTCCGGGCAGAAAGAGGCCATAATGATATGTATAAGGAAAGAAGATCAGAAAGGAAAATTGCTTTTTATAATATTCCACATTCCTACCAAACATAGCCAAATACTGTATCAGTACCATGATTACGACCACTAAACCAAATGATCGAAATCGCTTCGTGTTGCTTCTACCAGCTCAGAGCTGTGATGACCGTGTTGAAGGAGGTCGTCGAGCGTCTGAAAAAGCTCCAAAGTCAAGGAAACGACAAGAGGGAATAATCTCTCTCAAAGAAGCTTTCTCACGCGATGATGCTGTCCTCAATATCCAGGAAGGACGCGTCTGGCTGGTCGTGTATCAGGCCCTTTCACCGCAGTTTACCAGTGAAAAGGCAGAATGCGACAAGAAAGCTGCATCAGGCATGAGTGCAGGTGCTCTGCCTACGCAGACTTGGGGATGGCCACACCACTGTTCGTTGGCTAGTAGAGAGAAGCAGCTGCAGGCTCACTACCAAAGTCCTGACACCCCTCCCTGGCTCATCTCTTACAGATGATGGTTTACCGTGTGACAGCTGTACACTCGCTCGCTCTTGACTACCTCCATAGAGCATCAAGATACTTCTCGGCTGGACGCCACACATGAACCACATCGACGCGGCCACTTGGATCAGCATAGCTGAATTGGCTTTCAACATCATTTTAGAAGATCCGATAAAGAGAAAGATGGACGACGATACTGGAGAGAGTAATGATGAGAGCATGCAGGCCGACCTTTCCGCCATGTACCTAGATGACTCTGACGAGGGTGATGATCACGAGCCCTCTACATCAACCCAAAAGCGCAAGCGCAAGGCAAGGGAATACATTTCCACGCCTGCCTCCGGTCGTCCTACAAGCTCGCTCAAGGCCACTGCACACCATTCGGTTTCCTTGGAGCAAGTCGAATGTACTTCCCTACTTGCCCTTCTGTTCCGCTCTCATACAGCTCCCTTCCTCTCGGAGGATGTGCCAAATCTATCTTCTGCTATCCTGACCCGCATGACGCGATTCTTAGAACGCTACCACGGTGACGCATCCCTTCACCACGACTACCTTCTTGCCCTGCAGCCAGTATTGTCTCATCTTTGCTTGAATCGGACAAAGGACGTTAAAACTTTCGCTCATTCAACATGGAACCAACTGGTCGGACTGTGGGGTACCAAGAACAAGCGCATGAAGGAAAGTCTTGTTGGCATTTTGAGAACGCTATTCCCGTTCTTAACAGCTGCACACGACGACAAGTCTAAGTTCGCTTGGGCTGATGGAGTGCACAAACTTTGGACCCTCCTGAGCGGTGAGGCCGAGAGTCGATGGGGTCTTGATAGTCTCTCTCTCGACTCCTTGAGGCTCGAGGTCCTTTCCTCTAACGCCGAAAACTACGGACGTGGGGTGTTTGTCGCTCACACATTCAGGGCCGGATGGCATTTTGATTCTTCTCAAGCCCTTGCATGGGCTTTAATGGAACTACAAGCGGACTGTGCGGAGAAGGTGGGCCCTCATCCATTAATTGACTATATGCAAGCTGACTGCTATAATACAGCTCTTCGATCACTCTGAGTCGAAATATGCTGGTACCTCGGACGGTGAAGGAAGCCTAGGAAGCGTGTCAAACGTGAAGACCCTATAGTATCTCTTCTTCATTCCATACAGTCGACAACTGCTTCCGGCGTTCGGACGTATCATCTCCAAGTTCTCCTATTTTTCATTGATCGGCACTGGTCGTGCCTGCACAAACACAATAAACTCCAAGAGAATGTAATGAACACCCTGCTACAATTTGTCTCCGTCGATGATCCCATCATCCAATCCTGGACGTTCCTATGCTTCGCCGCAATTGCACAGTCAGATGGCCTTCCGACTTCACGTGCAACCCAGTCACCATCAGTTGCCATACAGACCGCAGTTGTTGTCCGTGACTCCGCTGTCTGGGATCCTGTGTGGACTCATGCCATGCGCAGAGCCAACGCACCTGTGGTTTGCAGGGCAGCATGTCATACCGCGCACACACTTATCCTCCACTCCAAGCTCCTATTAACATCTCAGCGAGTTCTGATCGAAATCGAGACCTTGGCGAAGGATCTGGATCTGCAGGGTCCTGCGTTTCCATATGATTCTGTGTGTATGTTCCTGGCGCAGTGCTTGCGTGTTGCGAGCCAAGACGTAAGGCTGTACAGGATGCAGTTGGAGGAGAAGGTTCTTAGCTGGCTTCTTGATAATTGGAGAATTGGTACTGGACAGGCGGTGAAGGATACTAGTGGGAAATCCCGGATGCCACTTCACACCATTGGTGACATTCTCGGGTTGCTAGAGAGCATATGTGGAACTTTGAAGCGAAGCGATCTTCTTTGTCGCGTATTACTTCCTGATTGTGCGATCGTGGAGCTCATGGAGGAAGAGCGGAAGACCAGGGTCATCCGCGATTTCCTGCTTGACGCTCAACTTCCTCCCTTCCGCAAGGGCGCCGTATCTGCAGGCTGCGAAGAAATTACACACAGCTCTGTCAATGACGAGTCTATTATCGACTCCGAGCTTGTTCAGCCTCGAGGGCGCGAGCGTCGAGTAACTTCGTCTCTTCTCAAAGCGATGGAATCTCTCGTTGTCGAGTGGGACACATTCAAGGAAACCAACGCCCACCCCACTGCCGAAAAGCTCCGTCAATCACTCGATGCTGTTGTGACCGCCTTTGCGTTCGAGACCCTGCTTGTATGGAATGGAATGCGGTGTAATCGGCGCGTTCTGCAATCCGCCGGTCGAGTAATGTCACTTCTTGCACCACTCCTAACAGATGCACGTTGGACGTCAGATGAACGCGTGCTGATATTACACGCCCTGGAGCCTCTGGTAATGAACGGAGAGGAGCACAGTACGAACGAGGAGTGGGAAGCTATGCTTGGCCCGGATCTTGGCTCTGGCATTAGATCGCATACCCTCAAGGGCTTGAAACAGAAACTCTCTGAGAGACATCACTCTCACACAGTTCGGCGGCTGTTTCAGCGTGTCTTTTGGGCAAATGCAGACGTGAGTTCTCGTTGCGTCACATTCCACTGTTTCAATATGGTGACAAATCTTCAGATACAAGATGCATTCTCCGCGGTTTCTGAAGCTCTTCGGGAATCTCTTCGCGCTATGACTGGTCAACTTCGCCAAGGAGCGCAAGATGTTCATGCTTTAGATGCGGACGGATTTGGCGATATCAGGACAACTCGCACAGGACCCCCAACACAAGAGGGTACTGCTCATGATGATATCACCGCTGCGAACCAGTACCTTGCTGACCTGTGTATCATATTCCTCGCGACGACTCCTGTTCTTCGATCTTCGTCTGCGGAAGCTATGCGCGACAGAGAGCTGACGAAACTCATAGTCGATTGTCCCGAAGAAAGGCTGCTTTTGATAGGCAATGCAGTCCTAGGATCAGTTCGACGGCGGGTTTGGAGTCTTGACATTGATGTCCTCAACGCGCTCCTTAACAAATTTGGAAATCTTCTTGGCTCGCCCACTCATCGTCGCAATGTTGATCTGCAGGTTATGGCTGTTGATTTACTGGACTCCACTTCGCATTTTTGGCTCCAGAAGTCAAACGCGAACACTGACATCGGAGATCACATCCGCGAGTTATGCGGTTGGCTCAGTCATAACATGATAAAGAGGAAATTTGTTTCATGGAAAATGCGCGACTTCGCTTCCCAATTTTTCGCTAGGTACATCGCCCAAGATCCTTCCGAGTCGTTTTGGCCAACAGTATACGAAAAGAAACCCGTAGAACGACCCTCGACCATTATCCCTATGCTGAACATGGATCAGGATATCCGTGTACGCTTCCGGGCCGCAGTCGTCAATGCTCGTCTCTTCAACCTGGCTCGCTTTGCTGGTCAGAATTCCCTTGATATGTACAACACTATCAAAGAGGGGTTGACAAAGGATCTCTCGAAGTGAGTCTTGATTCATTTCCTTGTCTAACCCGCTGACAATTAGGACACAGTTACGAGCAAATGCTCACTCGTACTTTGTGCCTCGGCAATATCATGGTCGTGAGTTCGGCTGTGAGGCGTGGACCCTACTGGCACTTGATCGAAGCGGCCTTTCATAGCTTACTTTACTCAGGTCACATCCAAGCGACTCTGACTGGTGTTTCTGAGAGACTTGGACTCCCTAAATTGTCAGACCTCTTCGAAGCCTACGCTTCACAGATTGCGTACTCCATTCGACAGGCTTCTCAGGATGTGCTTGGCCTCTCTCCTAATGTCCTTGGCTACAAGGACCGAAGTGAATGCGCAGAAGCAACTTTCCGCCTCTTCACGCCGACCAATGTCATGGCAGGCGGCGGAAATTCAGAAGCGGTGGATCACGGCCGTCGACTATTCTTGGGCCATTGCGCCGCCGTTCGCAAGACAGCTGCTGATGGCTTGCAGGAATGCTTGGGTGATCTCATCGGATTCCAACTTGTATTTTGGTTGGATGATGGTCGAGTTGATTATAACACGCCGCCGGAGCAGTTGAAAAAGATGTTGAAGGACAAGGGCGTCGACCTTGGTCATGAGCAGGGTTTCAACAATTGTGTAGAGAAAAATGCGGCGAGCATCGCAGCGGCAGTGGTTCGGTCCCTAGGTGACCAGGACTTCTCCGCCGATGGCCCGATCATGGAAGCAATCAAGGCGCATGATTCGAGCCACTCCGCTCAGGTTTTCAAGGCTCTATCCAAGTACCGAACCTTGGATGACTTCAACCTCCACAGCCCAAATCTTCCTGCATTTGGCTCATCCACTGTCCTACGAGCTCTCCATTGGTGCATTTCTCTTGCAGTCCGCGATCACGTCAAAGCCATATCATATCATGTCCTCCACCAACTTTTCTCCGAAGTCCAGAGATCACCATTGGTCAATGAACAGATCCGCCTGCTGAATGGCATTTCTCTTCTGGTAGCGGTCCGTCATGAGGACTTCCAAGAACCTACATTACTCCACACTCTGATTCATGAAGCGACTTCTCTACTCGCTCAGGCGGACCTCGTACAGGCGGCTCGCTCTTTCCTCGAATGGGGCTTTAAAATGTATCTTTTGACGTCCCAAACGAATCCAAGGTTTCCTGATGTGCTTATCCGGGTGTGCGCTCAGGCTCATGATTATTCACTGGCCACTGATGACGTTCAAATCGCGGACATGGGCGAGGGCCTGCTACATTGGATCGACAGGCAAGCTCTTGAACTTTGCCGAAGTTCAAAGATCAGGTCGCAGGTCATGAACGCCTTGTCAGCTTGGCCGCATCAGCCCTCGTCTGAGCTGTTGTCAGTTTATGACGATATCACTGCGGATGGCCTTTCGATGATTTTGAGTGACTTTCGGATTGCGTCCAACAAGTTTCGCCTTGTCAGACGGCTCCGAGACCTCGCGGAGCTGCGCGTCTATGATCGAGCGCAGTTCGCCAAGACAGATTTCTGGCGCCTTAAAGATTTCATTCCTACCAGAGACCAGCTCCAACCTGACGACGTCGATGCATTCGCTTCTTTATTGATTGCGAATAATGGGGACATCTACAGCTTCGGAAGTGAACAGCCCATTCTGCAGACGTTGCGGGGACGACATCGGCGCAGTGGAAAAAAGCCACGGATGGAATCATCACCTCAGCGGGTGATCATTGAAACGCTGCTTGCCTTGGTGGACGGAAACTCACCACAAGAAGTCAGTCTCGCTTACTCCACCCTTCGATCCGTTGTGTCGGCTTCTTCATCGGACATGCTCCTCCTCCAATCTTGGGATGTCGAGTCAAGAACTGCTTTGGAGTATCTCCAACAATATCCGGTCAAAGCGAGGTCTCGGCATGTCCGCGACATTGATGAGCTGCAGGCGGTGGCCAAGTGTAATCTGAATTCTGAATTCCAGATGTGGATCAGCGAGCTGACTATCTTGCTGAGCGACGTGCTCAGCGCTGTTGACCCATTTTACGCACAATTCTCGACGTTTTTGGAGCGCGATATTTCTTTTGCCGATGAAATGTTTCCCGTATTGGTTCACACCCTGCTGCAGAACGAACTTGACCAGCCAGAATCAACGGGCGTGTCCTCGA
The DNA here is from genome assembly GCA_016628065.1 of Suillus lakei. NCBI lineage: Eukaryota > Fungi > Basidiomycota > Agaricomycetes > Boletales > Suillaceae > Suillus > Suillus lakei. Next base: position 15,328 of record JABBWA010000581.1, on the reverse strand, counting down.
AATCTCGTCTATCGGAATATTTCAGCGCCATGCTTGTTATGGAGAATGTCCATTTGTCCTGCTTAAGGTCTATTGTCGACGTCGTGCTTCACCTTCGCAACTTTTACCCGAAAGGCTCTACTGATTCTCTGGCTCGCGACAAATGGCTTGATATCGATTACATGCTTCTTGCAAGAAGTGCAGTGACATGTGGCGCGTACACCACTGCTCTTCTATTCCTCGAGCTCGCGGCGGAGTACCAGTCCTTGGACATGGACAATACAGCAGGTACAGAACATCTCCTTTTCGACATTTACAGCCACATCGACGAGCCCGATGGATTTTACGGGATCAAGACCGCTGATCTACGGCATTTCCTCATAAAACGGTTTCATCATGAGAAGCAGTGGGAGAAAGCATTTCGTTTCCACGGTGCTGCCATTGAGGCTGGAACCCCTGAGGCAGTCGACACGGACGGTCTGCTCAGTTCTTTCCATGCCTTCGGCTTCGACCGTCTTGCTATTGGCACTCTTCAGACGTCCCAGATTGGCCTTGACACGAGGAATTCCTCGTCCGCCATGTGCTATCAGCTGGGTTGGCGTACTGAAACCTGGGACTTGCCTGATAATACAGGGGATAGTTCCGGGGCCACACTTTATCAGGCACTGCGAGCAGTGTATAGGGAACGGGACCCACGGGCAGTCGACGTCATTGTTCGCAGCTCGCTTGACGATGAAATGACCCGCCTGCGCCAGCTTGGCACTGAGAACATCTCAGGTATCCGCGAGGTTGCTCGTAACATCATGTGTCTCGGTCAGATTACCCAGTGGAGGAGTCATTCGATGCAGCAGCAGCTGTCAAGCAAGTCAAAAGATACGCTCAATTTGCCCAAGCTCGAGGAAATCAATCCTGACTTCGAGTGAGTTTTGATAATGATTGTGATCTAGCTTGCGTTGATGTTTTCCATGTACAGATTTACCGACTTAGAACAAATTCTTGCAACGAGAATCTCATTGGTACGGTCGGTCAGGCAGAAAGAGGAACGAAAGCAAATCGGCAGTCTCGCTACACCTTTCGTCCGTGGGATTCTAGACATCGAGAAGCGGTGCCTCGTCCGTCTATCCATTGCCGCTCGGAAATCGAATCAACTGCAAGTAGCATTGAACTCTATCGTGAAGGCCCAACGGCTCGAGAGAAATGCCAGCTTCGAGGTTGCTCGTGAATTCGCCAACGTTCTGTGGCTCCAGAAGGAGCAAAAGTTGGCAGTGCAGTACCTCAAGGACTTGGTAAATGGTCAGAACTTGGGTGCTGATGGTGCGGTAGAAAAGGCTTTGTCGTTGGCTCGACTGGTGCGCTTCTTTTCTCTGTAGTAGTGCAGGTTGTTCATATTTTTGACAGGGAGACTGGATCGCCGAGGCATGCCTGGAAAAACCAACCGACATCAAGCACAAATTCTTCGATCCTGCCGTCGAGCTCGCCATCGCAGCCGAGAAGCGGACGGACGTTCGCGATCACGCATGTGCCACTGTTTTCCGCAAGTGTGCACTTTTTGCGGACCAACAGTACCACTCGACCCTGAAGTCGCCAGACGCCATGCGCTGGCACATCTATACAGAGCGCAAGAGACAGGAAGTCAAACAGAGAGACAGTCAGCTGCAGAAAACTCACGAGGGAACAGCAGATTACCAATTATTAGTTGACGAACAGAACAAGGCGAGAATTGTCCTAGCTGAAGATTTGAAGGCCTATGCGTGCCACACGGGGGCGCGAGATGCATTCCTTGAGCTGGCTCTTGATATGTACTCTCGCTGTCTGGCTTCCTCAGATCGTTTTGATGATGATGGTCCCATCCGCTTCTCATCTCTTTGGTTCGCAAATTTCGACGACCAAACCATCCAGGACAAGCTCAAAGCCGCTCTCGATCGCGTGCCCTCCCGCAAGTTTGTCTTCCTCTCTCATCAGCTGTCTGCTCGCATGTCAAAATCTTCGGCAGAGGACTCAAAGAACCAGCAAAATCTTCAGGGACTCGTCTTGCGCATGTGCCAAGAGCATCCTTTCCACAGCCTGTACCAGGTATTCTGCCTACGTCCAGAGCAACCACAGGGTGCGCGAAGGACTTCCTCGCGATTTGAGCTCCCATCATCGCAGTTGGATCGCGGTGAAGCTGCGAGCGTCATCTTCGATAGGCTCCTCAGCGATCCCACACAAACAGCGAGGATCCGATCGATCGAGCAGGTCTGTAGCGCTTCTCTGGAATGGGCCAAGCATCCCATCAAGCATTTAAAGAAAATTAATAATGCGCTACGCATTCCCGATGCCTTGCCCATTCGGAAGTTGCGCGACGTCCAGGTTCCTGTCATCACCTGCCGTACACCCATTGATCCAACCCTCAAGTACAACGATTGTATCTGGATCAGTCACTACCACCCAGAATTCGTCATAGCCGGGGGTGTCAACCTTCCGAAAATTAGTATCTGCTACGGTAGCAATGGGAAGCAATTCAAGCAGCTCGTACGTCATCTTCATGAAATTCATACGTGTTCTAACACCAGAGATCTCTGCAGTTTAAAGGCGAGGGCAACGACGATATGCGGCAGGATGCTGTCATGGAGCAAGTTTTCCACTTGTGCAATATGGTGCTGCGCTACGACAAAGAGACTCGGAGACGCAATCTCAACGTCCGCGATTACAAAGTTCTACCTCTTGCCACCCAAGCCGGAGTCATCGAATTCGTAGGCAACACCGCCACCCTCCGAAGCTGGCTCGACGAAGCGCACCCCAAGTAATTTGCTTCTCCCTCCTGTCTATACCAAACTTGACTCATATTTTCGTAGGTACCGCCCCAGCGACATGAAACACACACAAATCGGAGTAACGCTAAAACAAGTGCGAGAGAAATCTGGCGGAAAGACTGAAGCGATGGTCAACATCTTCGAAAAAATATGCCAACGAAGCCAGCCCGTGATGAGGCACTACTTCACCGAAAAGCATAAAACCCCCATCACCTGGTTCGCCATGCGTCTCAACTACACTCGAAGCGTCGCCACTACTTCCATCGTGGGGCACATTCTGGGGCTTGGAGACCGCCATGTGCAGAATATCTTGATCGATAATGGATCGGGAGAGGTGGTGCATATTGATTTGGGGATTGCGTTCGATCAGGTGCGTGATCATGGTGTCTGACAAGGCATTTATTAACTTCCCGCAGGGTAAATTGCTGCGTATCCCAGAACGAGTGCCCTTCCGAATGACGCGGGACATGGTCGACGGAATGGGGAAGTGCGGGACGCAAGGCGTATTCCAGCGCTGTGCAGAAGAAACCCTCCGTGTGTTGCGTGACAGGTCAGACGTCATACTCACTGTGCTTGAAGTGTTCAAACACGACCCGCTGCATTCCTGGTTCGTCTGCTTCTCTCCCCCCTTCCAACTTTGACTGATCCCCATAACAGGACAGCGAGCGAGCTCAAGATTAAAAAAGTGCAAGACAACACGGCTGAGCCCACTGCCCGAGTCGCCCGGGATGTGTCCCGCTTCGGTGTCATAGCACTTGACCTACAGAGCGGGTCAGCAGACGAAGCTGCAGACCGTGCGCTTGCTGGCGTCGCGCGCAAGCTCGACAAGGCTTTGAGCGTCGAGTACACGGTCAACGAACTCATAGCGGAAGCTACGGATATAGTGAACTTGGCGACTATTTACCAAGGTGAGTTTTGGTCGTGTTGTGATTTCTGGTTGATCGCTGACCGGCTTGGTAGGATGGAGTCCCGACTATTAGGCTTCGATGAGGATGTTTTAGAAGTGTTCTTCAATTATGCTTATATCGCTTTCTCGGACTACCATTTTCACATCTGCATACATCCTGTATCCCTAGCCATTGTCATTCTCATTTCTATAACAAATCGTGCATACACGACAGACAAAACGACATGAGATTACATCGATCAATCAAACAACAACAAAAAACTCCAACACGAACGAGCGCAAGACAAGCACAAAAGGTCCAGTCGTCGTCATAGGTATGGGGAGGGGGGTAACAACAAACTCGGGTAGAAAAAGGGGAAAAACAAGAGGTATGAAAAAAACACAAACAAAAAAAGAAACAAGCAAAAAAAAGATGATAAAATTCTTCGCGCGCGCGCATTTTTCGTCTACAAGTATAGATGAATGAATGAATGGATGGGATGATTTGATACGACATGATTGTTGTATGATGTTTAAGAACTCGGGGTGGATGCATGTATTACAAAACTCGGTATACGGATTGGTATCAACGAGCGGGGTAGAATGGGCGGGTAGATGCAAGAGGTAGATGGTTCGGCATGGAGCAACAAGAAGGTGAAGCGTGGGTTACCGTCGTGGGACCGTTATGGGCTAAGACAGGAATAGAATGGAATGAGATGAGATAGATCACTTGTTCTTGGCGATCTCTCGTGCAGCTTTGATAAGCGGCGAAAGCGTGCGGAGGGGTTCGCACAGTTTAAAGAACGGATGCTGGAGAAAACATGAGCTTCAGTTCACGATCAAGTGCAAAACGGAACACTCACCTGCAACAACTCGCTCGCCGTGGGCCGCTTCTCAGCGTCCACCTCCAACGTCTTTGCGAGATAATCACTAAACACTGACGACAGCGCCTCGGGGTTCGCGATCGTAGGTGTTCCGTTTGTGGCAATCAAATAGAGCGCCTTCAGTGGGTTTTGGTTGAGATAGGGTGGCTCGCCTTCGATCATTTCTAAGTGTCTTTAGTAAAGCAAGCAAAGCATGAAAGGGGAGGAACGCATACCGATGGCCATGATTCCCAAACTCCAAATATCAACCTTGGGCCCGTACTCTTTCCTCGTCACCACCTCCGGAGCCATCCAATAAGGCGTGCCTACCATCGTCGTGCGCTTCGAGTTCGCAGGGTCTGAGATCTGCGCGCAGAACCCAAAGTCCGCTACAAAGGCATCAGTAAACAAGACCACACGAAGTTTGAGCGCTCACTGAGCTTAATATCACCCCCAAGGCTCAACAACACGTTATCGCTCTTGATATCCCGATGAATAACACCATGGCGATGGAGATGCTCCAATCCCTGGCACGTCTCCCTGCTCACAGCCGCAATCTGGCCTTCCGTCATCAAATTGGCGGTAACGACATCTGTCAAGCTTCCCCCCTCCATATACTCCATCACGACCCAAAGATCGTTCTTGTGCAGAAATGAGTCGATGTAGTTTACGATGTTCGGGTGCCGAGAAGCGCGCATGACGAGGATCTCGTTGATGATGAGATCCTTCTTGGGTTGCTTGTCCAGGTCCATTTGCTTAATCGCGACCGATAAATTGGTGCCAACTTGATATGCTGTGTACACGCCCCCAGAAGCACTAACAAGGGCTCAGTACAAGAAAGGAATAAGACTCGCACCACCCACCCTTGCCCGATCTTGACGAGGTTTCGGTATAGCTTCGTCGGGTCCGCATCCGTGCATATCTGCTGCAACCGCTTGATGATATCATCTTCCTTGTCTCCACCGCCTTTCTTCTCACGACGGCGCGGGGGTAGCGATGCCGCTTTGCTTTGCGAGCGTTTGTGGCTGTGGGGGTGTTGGTGCGGGCTTGGGCTGGTCGCGATCTCTTTCCCGCTCTCGTTCCCGGTCACGCTCGCGATCCCGTTCGCGGTCACGGTCTCTTTGGCCTTTGATGCTGAGATCGGTTTGACTGGCGCCGATGCTGGGGGATCGGACCCGGGCCATGGTTGTATTGGCGCGTCCCAGGTCCTGGGATTTGGATGGTTTGGGGGGTGCTCGCTGGGATGTGCTGCGGGTCGAGTGCAGCTGCTGGGAGGGGGGGGTGCTGCGCGGACGGGGGTCGTGGCGGGTGACGGGGCATAGGGAATGGAGGGGGAAGGGGCGGGCTTTTTGGGTGGTGGAGGGGCATTGCGCTAGAAGGAGACAAGGTTAGATGGGCGGAGATAGAGAACGTTGAGCGTACTGGGTTAGCGAAACCTTCATTAGTGCTGGTAGATTGATCGACGCCTACGGCACCCATCTTGTCCCATACGTCGCCTCTTCCTTCCTGATAGAACTTGACGATTTCCATAACTGCTTGTGGGTTCTTTTCTTGTTCGCTCCTGCTGATACCGGATTCTTGGAGTAACTGCTGCCATTCCTTTGGAAGACCTGTGAACTCGCCTGTGGAAGAGTTGAAGCCGACGTGTGTGAGGTGAACAGGATCGTAAGGAGTGCTTATTTCTGGACGCTTTGAAGGAGCGAGAAAGTCAAACATGCCACCTAGCATGCCACCCTTTTTGAGCTTTACGGTAGTGGCGCTACGACTGCGGGTGCCAGAATTTGTGCTTGTAATTGCGGGTAGATCTGGTAGGATGTCGACTGGCTCTGAGGTGTATGGAGCATCTGTGATTGGTACTGATAGACGGCGAGTTGCGATGGGGCTGTTGTTGGTGAAGATATCGTTTAAGGTTGCGGTGTTTGCCCTGCTTGGACGGGGAGGAGGGGGGGTAGGAGGCATTTGTTGTTTGATTGGAGCTGCAGCGAATGGATCTGGTGCTGAGAGGCTGTGTTTCCTCCCTCTTGGAGGTAGTTTCTGAAGACTATTCCGTATTCTTGGTGAAGAAGGGTCGAGTGGTGTTTTACTGCGCACTGGTGGTGGTGGGGCGGAGCGAGATGGAGTTAACGAAGGCAAGGAACTTGAATAAGGATCCTTGTAACTGTAAGTCGCTGCTTGAGCAGCAGCAGCAGCAGATACAGCCGGGTCTGCTAGTAGATCCGAATATTCCTGAACGCTCTCTCTTGAAGGACGGAGATATTCTACCGTGATTTTACTTTGGCGGCGTGTCGAAGATGATGTGTGTCGATGGGACATCGCTGCTGGTAACCGTTGCTGCCTTGATGGTTGGCAACCTAGCGAGTGTGAATAATTTCGTCGTCACTGCGAACGACGATCAAGACAACCAAAATTTAAATCGCCAATGACGATCAAGTCGATGTCCTCGAGGAGTCTGCTGGTCTAATGGCCCTTCGTCGCTGCAACCAACGCCCTACTCTACTTTTGATGACAAAGCATTCTCACGATTTACCATCCGGAGTTAATCCTCCGTCCTTGAAGCCTTGGCTAGGGGTCCTCGACTCCTCCCTGTGCACTACCTCCGAGCGGCACGCGCGCTTACGGAGTAGTGATTTGCCTATTCACCTGAATCCCGCCGGTACTGCCTAGAAGGGACACCACATCCTACAACACAAGTACATTCAACAGGATGACTATTCGTCGACAGGGGGCTTCTATATTTCCTTCTTCTCCCCTCTCTCATCCCCTCATGACCCCCCATGACCTGCACCACCCATGGAGAGCACGCCGTACAAACTGACGGCGAAAACGACGACCCAAACCCTCATATCCGGTCCCAACCCGACCCACAAATAAACTTAGACCAAAATACAGCCGTGGAAGAGCAAGGGGAAGAGATAGTCGAAAGAACAGCACTTCCGGAGCTGCGTGGACGCCATAGGGGTCATCCCCCCATATTGAAGAAGAAGAAAAGCTCGTACGACTTGCGCGATATCTTTCAGACTCAAGAGGCCGCTTCCTCACCTGCCTCTACAACGCTCTCGTCGCCAGTCATGAGCACAACCTCATCCCCTGTCGTCCCATCTCCAGACGCGAACAAAGTCACTTCGCCAGATGAGATTATCGGCGCACCCGCTCAGACGAAAGATCTCAACCGTGAGTCTTCTTTTGATGTGAGCATTCCATCACTAATGACGAAAGGCGATGCCCAACTTCATGACAAAAACGTGCCCGAGGACCAAGCACAAGATGCATCTATTTAGATGTCTCACCTTACCAAGAGCTTACACCGGACGCAGGCCTAAGCAAATCTCACCAGACACGGATCCAGACTCAGGACTGATAAAGTGGCATCACGCTCATGTTCATGTTTTTATTACGCGCACGTCATACATACCTCGCAATGCCGCAGCTGTAGCCTCTCACTCATTGACTCGATTTGGAATTGAACATCATTACTCGTGTTGCATGTTTGATTGCCTTGGCCGGCAGACTTAGGCACAAGAACTTGCACTTGCACAACAATTGATGCATCGTCTGGGAGACGCCCCCCTTAACAAAACTCCCACCGGATACAGTGGATTCAGGGTGAACTTCTTATGAATGAAGAGGCTCGGACTAGAAACGGGAAAGGGACTCGGTCTTGGATCAAAAGACTGAGGGAGATTATTCGACGGAGAGAGGAATTATTACGCTGATTGAGACGGAGAAACAAAGGTGAACGTATATGAGGCGTGTAACGAGGAGTGATTGTGTATGTAAAAGAAAAGTATGAGTACGTACGAGAGTGACGTCGAGATTCATATCTTAATAAAACTGCCGCATTTGATGAGCTGGCCGTTCTCGAGGTTCTACAATTGTGCTGTCCCGTCAAACGATGCGCTGACGCTTGCGAGGGGGCTGCGGCCATTCGGACATACCGCAACGGTAGAAGCACCGGGAGCATTCTCCACCACTGTGATCTGTTTCCACGTTGTAGCATCTCATGTCCTGGCTCAAACCACCACAACCAAAATATCTCACCAGACGCGAATCCAGGGTCGGGATTGATATAGATACAACCAGTGGCATCACGTTGTTACGCTCACCTACCTACCTGCTCATCACCCAATGTCACAGCTGTAGCTTCTCAATAACTCGCACCTCGCTCAATTTGGAATTTAGTCGTGCTTGCACGTTGGATGCCTAGTAGTGGACTTGGAGACGATAACTTGGCTTGCGCATCATTTTATCTGTCCCCCCGGTCAGATCTAGATGCCACAATGCATATTTAATCGTATTCCACAACTCACCGCAACGTTCGAAGGCGAGCGGATTGCTTGTAAACGGCTTGGGTATGATGCAGAAAGTAAGAACTATGTGGGCCTAGGAAATGGCACATCCAAATCCAATCGTACACTTTCCACTATCAAGATCTGAATCTCTGGAGCTAGATCAGTCATCACTCGATCCTCGGGAAAGGAATCTCACCCCTCATTAATACAAAAAATTTCCGAAAGTCTCAGCGCAAGACATAATAAAAGCCTTATTATCCAACGGCCTCATGCCATCCCTCCACCAGCGATTAGGTCTCGGGACATGCGCATAGACAGTAGTCACCGCCTCCGGCTAAACATCCATTGTCATCGACGACACATGCATACATTTGGGCGTGCCTGTTTTCAGCGCAAATGACGAAGGGGATGACTTTCCGTGTTCTTGACACCCTTTCTCGCTTCGTAAACCCTAGTGCATGTAATGACAGCACTGTAAAGTCATCGACGGCGGATTCTTCGCACAGTGGAACTGGAGATATGGCGAGTTCCATGGTACGGAGGAGCTCGTAGCCGTTAGCGTGGTCGGAATCTGAAGTCGTGAGGATTGATGGTCGTGGTGGGCGGGGGAAGGTGGTTGGTCTCGAAAAAATGTAGAAGAGTCTTGGTAGGACACGCACTACTACCGTCGTTGCTAGATTTGGCCTTACGTATGAGGGTGGCCATGCTGATAGTTAAAACCTAAGCTTGCGACACCCTGCCAAGCCTTAGCTTGAAACTTGAAGCTTGATGGATAGTTAAGCCCACGAAGTTGTGTCCAGATTCGGAGTAACGGATCAGGAGGTAGGCGCTGGTCTTGGAATCGCCCCGAAGTATCCCACGCTTGATATGAAGACATCTACCCGTGCTCGACAACTTGTCCACATTACATCCAGATCTATGGTGGGCATCCCGCCCTTCCCCAATTTGTTAAGCAAGCTCATAGAGTCTATCTGCTAGCTTGCAATACCTCTGACACCCCAGCGCTTCTCAACCTCCAGCCTCCTCTCCAAAGAAAGTAGATAACGTCCTCCGAGCTTCGCCTCTGCTGCCACCAAACTCCCCATCCCACCCCCAATGGTCGAGTAATAATCATCCGATCGAATCTTCACGCATCGTGCCATCAACCATACTGCATCAATGTGAACGCAGAAACAGAAACACAACTCACCGCCACACTAGATGCATACACGCACGACCTAAAACGCCAATGCGTCAGGTGGTCAAATCCAAGAAGCAAACTCCTCGCACTCACACACGTCTTCAGATAACAGCCATGGCAGTCAGCGTCCTTCGTGCAAAAGGAAGAACACTTCTCAGTGTCGGCTTCACTGGCAGATACCGATACTGTCAAAGCAGCTACGAAGGCGAGGACGAAGTAGAAACGCATTGTTTGTGAGGATGTGATCCAAATGAATCTGAAGGAGATAGTTGGAGGATGCCTCGCATTTATGTGTTTCTTCATGGTGATGTAGGAAGAACCTATCCGCCTGAAATTTCTTTTCGAACAGATGAAATATTGCAATACCAGCAGACTCTCACACAAGGACCAACCCTGTATATTGAAAAGGTATAACATATACACCTTAAATCCCATTCCGAACGGATGGTATCTGCAATGTCAGCTCCTGGTGGTGAAGCAACAGGGGTCTATTGGCAATTCGACGTGGAACAAGATATCACCCTGCGATGCAAGGTCAGTGCGTAGGGACCGCACACATAAGCCCCCATTAATTTGTTACCACAGGCCATATTAGTTGGACTTCGATATACGATTGTGTATCATAGATGAAATCTTATTGGTTGCAAAATCCTCATGTCCCCTGTCGAACGCAACAAACCTACGTGATGTGGCAGCCCGTCGTATATCCATGACATCCCACCGCGAGCTGAACACATCATTTAGGTGTTCGTGAGTACGCGGTATATGACTCCGAGGTCATTGTGCGGGATAAGGTCACAAATTGTGTTACACAAGACTGGTATAATGGCCACCTGGGTTTTCCAATAAGAAAGCTTTATTATAGTGGTTTAATACGTGTCGTACTTACTATTTAATTATTATGGTGGGCATCCCGTCCTTTCCCAATTTGTTAAGCAAGCTCATAGAGTCTATCTGCTAGCTTGCAATACCTTTGACACCTTAGCACTTCTCAACCTCCAGCCTCCTCTCCAAAGAAAGTAGACATCATCCTCCGAGCTTCGCCTCTGCTGCCACAAAAGTCCTCATCCCACCCCCAATGGTCAAGCAATAATCATCCGATCGAGGCTTCACGCATCGTGTCATCAACCATACTGTATCGATGTGAACGCAGAAACACAACTCACCGCCACACTAGAAGCATAGATGTACGACCTAAAACGTCAGTACATCAGGTGGTCGGATCCAAGAAGCAAACTCCTCATACTCACGCATTTCCTCGCAAAACAGCCTTTGCAGTCAGCTTTAGTCTGGCAAAAGGAAGGACACCCCTCAGTGTCGGCTTCACTGGCAAATACCGATGCTGTCAAAGCAGCAACGACGGCGAGGACGAAGTAGAGACGTATTGTTTTTGAGGATGTGATATGGGATCAGATGGATCTGGAGGAGACAGTTGGAAGACGCCTCGCATTTATGTGTTTCTTCATGGTGATGTAGGAAGAACCTATTCGCCTGAAATTCCTTCTCGAACAGATGATATATTGCATTACCAGCAGACTCTCACACCAACCTGTACATTGAAACGGTATAACTAGGGGCAACACTAGAAGCATACAATGCCGATCTGAAACGCTGGTGCATCATGTGGTCTTGAAATCCAGGACACAAACCTCTCATACTCATGCGTTTCCACGCATAACAGGTGTTGTAGTCACTTTTATGCTTGCAAGTAAATTAACATTTCTCAGTGGCAGCGTCACTAGCAGATATTGATGTTGTCAAAGCAGCAACAACGGCGAGAACAAAGTTGAAACACATTGTTTGTGGGGATGTGATATGAGCTCAAATAAAGCTGAAGGGGGTAGTACGAAGACACCTTGCTTTTACGTGCTGAATATTGTTCTTCATGACGACGTAGGAACAACATATACGCTTAAAACGAACAGATGATATCTGCAATGTCATCTCCTGGTGGTGAAGCAACAGGAGTCTATTGGCAATTCGACGTGGAACAAGATATCACCCCGCGAAGCAAGGTCAGTGCGTAGGGACCGCACACATTAGCCCCCATTGATTTGTTACCACCAGGCCATATTAGTTGGACTTCGAGAGTACAATACAACTGTGTATTATAGATGAAATCTTATCAATTGCAAAATCCTCATGTCCCTTGACGAATGCAACAAACCTATGTAATGTGGCAGCCCGTCGTACATTCATGACATCCCACCGCGAGCTGAACACATCGTTCAGGTGTTCTGATCAGGAGGTCATTGTGCGGGATAAGGTCACAAATTTATGAAGATATGACTCTCGACGTCACTCTCGTACGTACTCACCCTTTTCTTTTACATACACAATCACTCCTCGTTACGCGCCTCACACAAGTTCACCTTTGATTATCCGTCTCAATCAGCATATTAATTCCTCTCCCCGTCGAAATATTCTCCTTCAGTCTTTTGATCCAAGACTGAGGTGAGCTCTCTTATTCATGGTTCTATGTACATTTTCCTGACTATTACCCTACCTAGTCCTTTCCCCGTTCATAGGTATGATCCATAGCTAATCTAGCCTTTAAATCCAAGACTAAGTCCCCCTCCCCGTTCCTAGTCCGAGCCTCTTCATTCAGAAAATTGAGTTACACGAGACTGGTATAATGACCCGTAAGACGTCACTACATTGGTTCGTGAGGCACAAAATATGAATGCTTAAACGCGAGCTGAACTTAATGTTCGCGAAATATGTATTGCCTAGAGGTCATGATGCATGTTGGATGCAAGAGTGTATAGAAATACGACGCGAAGCGAGTGATAAGACAATCTATTCGATTCTCTTCGTACTTAGCATTTATCCTATACTACGGTAATGGAAATAACCAGTCCGTTAGATACCTGTGTAGTCTTACAAAAAAATCTGAAGCTCCGATTGCGCTCGCATCTTATCCGATGCAAGCTCCGTAATCCAACAGAGTGGCATGCCGCTCACGGGGCTACGCCCAGCCATGAATCACAACATCTCTGATATTTCAGGAACTCAGTATAAAACATAGGGGTGTTCCCTTTTCTGAGTTTTCTTAGGATGTTTATCTGCATCGTGATTGACTGCCCCTCAAGAGATATACGGAGGAGAAATTTGTATTCAAGCCCATGCTGTCAATGATAATCGTCGTCATACACAAGTCTTACATGCCAGAGAATAGTCTAATATAACAAGATCGATGAAATAGACATACATCGCGAGGAATCCATAATGGAACTATAGTAAATGAGTTGGTTGCCGGTCTCGTACAAGTAAAGGAGGAAATAAATCACTATATCGAGGAGGAAATGAAAAGAATACAAATACATGCCAGAGATAAGTCCGTGATGAGAGTGGATGAGTTCAATGTCTGTCTCGTACCAGTACAGGAAAAACAAATCGAAGATGATGATGTGGAGAAAGAAACGGAATGAATGAAACGTACATGCTAGAGATGAGTCCATGATGAAACTGACCAGTTAAGGCGAATACAGATCGAAGAGGTGTTAGAGAAAAAATCAAACCCACCCTGATAGGTGTGCGCGATCGTGGCGGTGGCCATAGAATGCAGTCTAATAGGGGATAGTCAAGAATGTCGATTAGTATGTCGTCGAGATTGGGTCGTAGGGGACCTCTGGCGCCGAGGATGCGCGACATGGTGTAGTATGCGTAGACTGGAAGTGGCCTTCGACTTCCTGGGCTTGAAGCTCTGGGCCGTAGGGGACAGAAGGAGGCCGTCATCCGGATTGGTCGTAGGGGACTTGATGTCGGAGATATATTGTGCGTAGGTGTGTGTGTGAGCGCGGAGGCGGCTTTGAAACACTTGGCTGTCGAGCTCCAGGTCGTAGAGGACAGTGAACAAAGGTTGTTGTGTCGCGCGCCGCGTTATCGATTGGTCGCAGGCTGTCGGAGTGGAGTAGTAGTGGGAGGAGGCTTCTCGAGTTGTCCGATAGTGCGCTTCATAACTAGAATTAGAAGCTTAAGCTTGGAGGTGGAAGACAGACGATCAGAGAGAGAAAGCACCTCCATACTTCGGGCCGATGCGTCCATGGAATAGGCGGGTTCGGAAAGAGGATGGTGAGCAATCGTAGATTTCGTCTGGTAGTCGGTGACTAGAATGAGTGGTCGAAGCTTGGATGAACGAGGCGGGTCATTGAGAAAGGGTGCTGTCATTTGTGCAATTGGTATGTCGACTGTAGATCCTAGTGCACAGTGTTCCTTCCGAGGCTGTGGTTCAGAACGATCGTCCTAGAGATTCGAACGTCAGGTTATGTCAAAAATGAGGTTACGCTGCGTCTTACCTTGTGGACAGTTCCACTGTCATCACTAAACCTCACAGTCGTCGGTGTCTAGGGTATCATCCAAGAAGACGTTGGTACTAACCGAGTCATCGTCATGGGATACAAGAGTGATGTTGGAATCAATAGACAGGCATTTGCAGTAGAGGTCTGGCGAAGTGAGAGTGATGCAAGGCGTACAAGTATCAGAGCACGTGATTGGGGCGGATATTGTTTCCGTCGATTCGATTAAGCGCGATGAAGATGGAAGTGAAAATGGAGATGGAGATGGCTGCAAATGAGATGGTTCGAGTCTTTCAACAGGCTTAGGCGTAGCGGAGTTGGGATTAGCATTAGAGGATGGAGGATTACAGTCGGCGTCGTCGTCCTTCGGAGCGTCTGGTATATGTTTGGCTTCGTGGCTCAGGATCCTTTGTGCAGCTGCGTCAGCGACGAGAACAAGCGTGATGGTCGACAATGGTCGACAGAATATGCAACAAGGCCAGCGGTAACCTTCTCTGCTTCGGACAGGACCTGTCGACGACAGCCCATTTGAAGCAAGAGACCATAAGGAAGCCAGTGACGGCGACGCGGGCAGTGATGGTCGTGGCGGAAGAGATCATAATGGTAAATGCTGATTGTGAGAGATGAAGATCGTAAGAATATGCTGGTACGCGTAGAAGAGGGTAAAATGCGGGAGGGAAATACTTGCGCGGATGCGCTGTGTCTATACTCCTAGAATTTTCCTAGAATTTTGAGGTTTGTGCGCGCACGATAACAGACCCGATTGGTCACGTGTTTTGAAAATCAACCAGTGGGCACCCGACTCGCTTAGTCTAAGTGAAGCTCCACATGGGACCATACATTCTGAATTGGAGCACTACCAAAAACAAGGCAGGCCACTCAAAAGATCTAACAAATATTGATGCTATTCAATGAATTTCGCAGCGTGCTTATACCACTCCGACGACCTCGCACCTTGAATTTAAATGTGATTATGTTCGGCACCAACAGTTCTGCGTCCAGTTGACGTACACCGTTGGATCCGAACATAGCCTGTGTGGC
>JABBWA010000580.1:0-24634 GCA_016628065.1 Suillus lakei | reverse complement strand
GCGGGGAACTGCGTGCTATGCAGTCTAGCGGATCTATGGAACGAGTTGGCGCGTGTTTTGTCACCAGCTTCAATTGGCCCTTTCTTCAGATGAGGCGGACGCGCAAGTCGGCACCGACTCGTCATCGTTTGTCCCCAGGATACAGAGCACTGTATGTAACCTACTTTTTCTCAGACGCTGATAAGACTTACGCGCCCACAGCTTACAGGGGTATTCTTTATGGAGACCATCATTTGGCTACCGCCTACAATATGTCAGAACGTTGTTGAGCGCCTATCTTTTAACGTATGCAATACCGCCCTACGCGTCCAGTAGGCCCAACTTTTCATTATCTGAGATCACTCACTGTTCAGGTATATTTTTACGCCCAGTCATGACGACGCGTGATGCAAATCTGGTTCTGGGTTGCGTCGTCAACCCCGTTGTAGTGCGCCGTTCATATCCTGGGCGACCCTTGGACCTTTATTTGGATCTGTACGTTGCTCTGTTTCTCAAGGCCTTTTGGTGCGCACATCACAAGATTTCACATCGTAGGTGCTTGCTTCGTTTGATCGATCGCCACGCAGCTAATTTTGTGGACTGTCACTACATGGCGTTTTATATGCAAATGGAGGCCATGTACCTTCCGTGGTTGGATGAGATATTGCTCTGACCTGAGTTATGCAGTGCTTCTCCATTTATGCACGGTACTATCGTTTCTACTTAACCTGGACCAGTGCCTGTACACAATGTACTTTGGAGTGAAACACTTTCGACTCATCAGTTATATTTGATTAATGGGAGTTAATGAGCCGCTCCAACTCTATCAGTTTCCCACCTATATACACCGTCGCACTAACGCCTACCTGTCATAACCTCCCCTTGCAAGATCACTTCTTAGGCGGATACAGGAAAGATCCGCGGGAGCAAAGACAGAAGGCGATCAAGTTCCTATCAAGCCGGCACTTTCCAACGTATGTGGAGGCTGGACACTGCATGAGGTCAGCGAATAGAGTCCCACTCCGCACCCCCTCAAACCCCCTCACAATGTCCATGCGGACTCGCACTAAGTCAACCTTCAAGCATAGCCCTCATATGCTGACGTCGCACGGAAGAGTCTATGCGACGTTGTAGACCACAGCGTGATTTTTGATGCCGAATATCGTCAGCCCCCAAAGCTCATCTCGAAGTCAGACATACTCGGGAGTCGGTGGGTGAACACGAACGTGATGCGAGCATATCACGCTCGCCGATCTGACTCTGCAGCTCCATTAGGCACTGATATTGTGACCACCGTAACGCACATACAACCATGAATAGTAAATATTAGTGAATACCATCAAAACCTACTGAGCCATGGGCTCTGACAAAATATCGTGCTAGAAAAGTCGCACTGACTGACTGAACTGGCAGCAATCAAGGACCATACGATCAGGGGGTATCCTCGGTGTCAAGAAAACTGACGGACCATTGAGATACTCCCGTCTACGCCATCAACAACTCGGAGGTCTACCTCGTGATACATGATTGGGTCTTTGCTTCATGTCAATTACAAACATTGCATGGACTGTATCTGCGATGCAATGAAGTACATAGGTCTATGTGTTGACGAGGTCCAAAACCAGTTCAAAGAGCGATCCCACCTGGCTCTTGCGAATCATGTCCCTTGTGGTCCAAATCATGTTCTGATTCCTCCTCCACCGTACCCACGCTCGGGCGCGAGTGCGACGGTGATGTCGGTGATGTTGGAAGTTGTACTGTGCCCGAATTAGATGATGAATCTGTGGATGTTACACTCGCAACACTCGAGCGGGACATGGAAAACCGTGAAGCGCGACCAGACCAAAGGACTGTATACCTGCGCCCCAATTTCCCAACGCTGCCTTCGCGTCCGATGCGGCTTGCGCAACGCTTACGGGCCGTGTAGGTGTACCTAATACCGACTCTCTCGACGTCTGTCTGCTGATATCAGAGGTAAGCTGCTCCCCTCGGAAGCGGGGGGCGAAGACAGTCCCGCATCAGATTTTGAGACCTCCACTGGGGTCTCACACGCGCTGCTTGCAAGATCGGAGCTGAACGAAACAGAGCTGGCAGTGCGCTGCTGCTGCCACCGCCCACGAACGCCTTCGACCGCTTTGAAGAAGTTCGTTGAACTAGCGGTGATGGTGCGCGAGATGGCTTCTCGGGTCGGAGCTAGTTGTTGCTCCAGTTTCAGCTCTTGAAGACCTTCGGATAACCGAATTCCAATGTCTCCAACGACAGAGGGCTTCTCGTTGCATGGGTGACTGTCAGGGTAAAACTAAGTGTTTGAGAGAATTGCTGGAACAAGTTTTCCAACCGTGGCTCGACAATGTCGAAGAGCATGGGGTCTGTAGACCTCTGCCACACATCATATGCATTCGTCTTGGTAAACTCAGCGATCCAAAGTGGATTGAAGTCATCGATCGAGTTATCATCTCCTCCTGCACGAATGTCATGAGCGTTGATCGTTTTTGTACACGCTCGACATTTACCTGTTCCAGTAATGATCACATTGTTCACTTTCCCTTTCGCAAGGAACTCCCGATATCGAACAGACGCGAGTGTAGCGGAAACGTACTCTTCGAACTGCAAAACGTAAGTCAAAACGAATCGGACGCATAAGCTAGTGCAACCTTGGCTCGCAGGTAATCATCACTGCCTTTGAAGCTGTCAAACATATTAGAACCGAAACCAGGCAATTCTACAAGGCGACACACTGCATTGCAGGCATTGTTGGATCTGCATCGTCCCAAGCATCATTGACGTCTCGAACGATCTCATCCATCCATTTTCGGTCGGCAGCTGTCAGGCCCATTAGCCGCTCCAACTTAGGATTTCGAAACTCTAGTGTCGCTGTTTCGGTCTGGAAATCAAAAGGTGAGCATCGAGTTGCTTCGGTGACATTGAAGACTAACGTTGATAAGCAACTCAACCTCCTTTTGTTGAGTCACGATGGTGTTCGTGCTCCCACATAGCCAGCCTTGTGAATCCTTTAGCAGGTCCAGCTGTTGCAATGGCAAGTACGGCTGGAAGAATGCGTCCTAGACTGCAGGGTCAACTTTGTAGACTATTGAACAACGCAGATCATACCTTCCCGAAAATATCTAGCGGTAGACCCATGTATGCCATCATACTTTTGCGATCTGAAGTTCGCAACGACTGCGGGCATGAAAGTGTTGGTGCACGTGCGGCGAGAGGCGGGGATCCGGAATCCTCCAGTGTTTGCAATAAACCTGAATACGAATTTGAGGGTGAGGAGGATAAAGAACATATGAATTATTACCAGGGATCAATGATATGAGCGAATACTGGTAAGTACACAATCGTTCTACTGGGTGACCAAAGAACATAATCTAGGATATATTCAATACGGCCCGCGTTTTCAATGTTTATAACAGACCTTTTTCTGACACATGAGGGCTTTCAATAGAATAAGCGTGCGATGGCGGAAGGTATGGACAAACTCCCGGCTACCCTCGTCAGCCTCTCAGGATGATCAGTACTGCACAACTTACATGCTTGTGCCTGCATACATACAAGGAGATCAGATATGACAAATTGTCTCGATGAGCTCTCCCGACCCACCAATATATAATCCGCTTTCCGTTAACTGTGTGCGGAGGGAGATTTCCAGCGACGCGCCGAACTCTACCAGAATACTGGTATCCGAGAAGTCGCTTGTAAAGCAATGTTTAGATTTAGCTCAAAAAGGCGATGACCAAGCTTACCGTTGCTCAAACAGTGCGCGAGTAACGACACCCAAGCGATCCCTAACAAGTCATGTAGTCAAATGGTATGTGCGAGGCGTTGCAGACCAACCGAATGGGACCAAAGACTGGCTTCGATGCCAGGACCACGACAGCCTTTTGAACAATTGACCGAGTCACATCTACATCTTTCACAAGTAATACAGAGGTTGGTATTTGGCGATTACATCTATGGACCAAAAGTTAGGGTCCAACACGCATATAACGATTTAGAATAATCCGCACGAGATGCCAAAAATCGTGGTCGGTATTGGAGCATTTGGAACAAGATGAAAGTAAGAATAATCTTCTAGAGACTGCATGAGGGTGTTCGTGAGATCAAATTTTTACAGGCTTCGTTGTAATTACCAGATGTGCACCGTCTGGAAGAGCCAGGAAGGGAAGTATCTTGACGATCTCTTCATCCTGGAAAATGTCGCCATGACAGAACTCAATTTTCGGACCAACCTGAGTTACATATGAGCTTCCGAAGTAATGCAGGTATGCTCGGTCCCCATACCAGATGATTGAAGTCTACAAGTGCAACGCCCAGGACTAATGGACCTTCTGGGGGTTGTAGCAACATGGACTCCGGCCGTGCTTTCTTCGAATACGAAGAAGCCGCAGAAGTGAATGAATCTGCGTCCGTTACACCCGACGACGGAGTTTGGCGGGTAAGTTACAGTATGTGCCGTGTTGTATTTCTGTTCGTCGAACAGAGCCGCAGAAGGAGCCGCAGATGTAATCGAACTAGCACGCCGAGCGTTCCTCTCGCTGAAGGAGTCGCTTACATCGTCCGTTTCTGAGTTGAAATCAATCTCTAAAGAGTCATCCTGCGATCCACGTCTAGCAAAGAAATCCTGAGCGCGTAGAGCAGTATTGGGGTCGTGTCCTGGCGAATGTGGAGGAGATGAAAGAGAGATTGAGCGCTGAGAAGCCGTATCGGCATCGGCATCGTCGTTTTCGCTTTCGTCTTCGAATTCACTGCGATCATTTATGACAAAACCAGTGTCGGCATGTTCGTCGAATTCAGTCCTTTCATTGATGGACATGTTGAATATTGACGACGTGATGCGTCGTGGGGACAGTTGTGGAAGCTCACAAGTACAAAGCGCCAATCACGGCCCAAGCCTATCATAGCACTCACGTGGTTGACATTGCTCGCTCGCATTGGTTCGCATCGAGGCAGTCCATGAGACCACGAATTTGCTGCGCTTACCACGGTCACCCAGGACCAGCGGGTCTTTGTCCTGAAGACTGCAGATATCTGATTTAGTCTCGTCATGACGGTCAAGTCCGTCGTCGTTCTTCTGGCTGTGGTTGCCTCCGCGCTAGCACTCCCCACCCGTTTCATGGATACCCTACAATCCATCTTTGGGACTACATTAGGTCTTCCTAAAATTGAGATTGGTTGGACCGATCCACGTCTCAATGGTGGGCGGTTTCTAGACGTAAGTGCATCTTGCACTTATAAGATCCTCGTCACGTTTACTTGCAGTTCACGACTCCCAAATACGGGGAACCGCTAAATGTCATTATATCTAACCAGTCGGATCCCTTTATTTTGACGGATGCTGGCTTCCGTCTATATTACAAGTGAGCCATCTTCAACCATATGTTCGAGCATCACTGATGTGCCCTATAAGGTCCATTGGGTTTTCCGAGGAGTGTTAGGGCTTCATTATGGTGATATCCACGAGGCAGACCTCGGTGACGGCGACAGCAAGAAATCCGAGCATATTCTGGCAAGGCAATACTACTTCCCTATGTGGGGAACTTGCTGGGAAAGTATAGCAGGTTCGTCTTCTCTTGACGTTTCGTCATATCTTTCGTGATTCGGTGTCCAGGAGGAAACCACTTCCGCGCTTGGAAGCAGAATGGCTCAGCAATCGACACGGGAGCGTGGTTTTTGGCGTAAGCACCACCTCACTTCTCGTCGTGGCTACTGACACTCGATTCCCAGTGTCTCCAAGGAAATGGTGAGCAGAACACGAGTAAAATTTGAGAACTATATTTACCTCTGGTAGGACTCCACTAAAAACCATATGATTATTCCGGACGGATATAACATCGGTCGTGATTTGCTCGTCGAAGCCGCCGCATCTGTCAGCCACTGGAATAGCAGGTGGTGGCAGGCTGATGTAGAGTGGCGAACAGGCCTCCTCGAACCAGGACACAAAGGTCAGCAACTTACTTTCCTCCGTGTTGGTCATTCTTGACTTGTCATCCAGGAATTAACCATGCCATTGCACAAGATGGACGCATTGCCATTTTGACTGTCAATCGATTATAATTGTGGCCTCCTCATATTCAGTTGGCGTACTTATTGTTGTCACTTTGGACGATGAGGTGTAGGAGTTATGGTGTTGTGTTATATACCATGTACATGGGACGTTACCCTGTTATTTACATTGTATGTATGTCTTGCATGTCTGTAGTACGGATATCCATATTGTCTGCATTGGCACTTGTGCCGATCCCGACGATCTATTTGGAGGCTGAAGCTTTGAAGCGCTGACAGACCTAAATCCATCTTTTTCATTACAATTACAACAGCTGGTATACAAAGGTGCCGAGAAGTGGAGAACAAATGTGGGTAACGAACAAACAAGGAGCGCATGATTGAATAACTTCCGACGATGCAAATGAATACTAGACCACACCACCAACATATCGCCTTCATTAACCAGAGCACATGAGGCAGGCCTCCTTGTTCTCTAGCGAGCACAACATTTTTGCCTCTTCGAGCTCGCGGTCCCTTTGACGCTGAAGGGCAGCGGCGTACTCGGGGTCAACGTCGGTAGCTTCACTGGGGCCCGACGAGCTCGACACAACAGGGATGTCGTTCGAATTGGATGGTGGAGGGACTCGACGAAGAGGGGACGGAGAAGCGGAAGGGGTAGGAATGCCAGTGGCGGCCTTGTCGGATTCGCCCTGTTGCACCTTGGCTGCTTTAAGCACGCTCTGGTCGATAGTGAACTGAACGGCTTGCGCCGCCGGACGAGTGCGTAAATAGTACATGCCAGTCTTGAGGCCCTTTTTCCACCCATAGAAGTGCATGCTCGTCAGTTGGCCTATAGTAGGCGACTGCAAGTGAATGTTCAGACTCTGGCTCTGACAAATGAACGCTCCACGGTCAGCAGCGAGGTCGATGACCTTCTTCTGCGAGATCTCCCAGACAGTTTTGTAAATGGCTTTGATATCATTTGGTATGCTGGGAATGTTGGCGACGGAGCCATTATGAGCAATGATCATGTTCTTCATGTCGTCATTCCACAGCCCACGGTCGACAAGATCCCTGAGCAGCCAGGGACATACGACCTGGAATTCACCAGCAAGGACACGGCGAGTGTAGATGTTACTGATCAGACACGTCAGCTTACAAAACGTGACAAGGAAGTCGAACGTACCTAGTGTAGGGCTCGAAGCATTCATTGAAACCGAGAATTTGACTGGTCGATGCAGTCGGCATGGGTGCAACCAACAACGAATTGCGCAATCCAGTTTGCGCGATCTTTTCCTTGATACTGGACCAGTCCCAAAGATCAGTGGGTGTGACACCCCAGAGGTCATACTGTAGTTGACCGAGATCTGCGGGACTACCCCTGAAAGTCTCGTATGGTCCATCCCTTTCAGCTTCCTCACAGCTGGCCTCGAGTCCGGCATGATAGATGGTCTCAAAGATTTGGAGATTGAGTTGCCTTGCCTCAGGTGAGTCAAATGGCAGACGGAGAATCATGAAAGCATCTGCGAGACCTTGAACACCAAGACCAATGGGGCGATGGCGCATGTTGGAAGTGCGAGCCTCCGGAACGGGGTAGTAATTTACATCGATGATGCGGTTGAGGTTGCGGGTGACGACCTTCGTGACATCATGAAGCTTTTGGAAATCGTACTTGCCGTTCGTGATGAAAGTAGGGAGAGCGAGAGAGGCAAGGTTACAGACGGCAGTCTCTTCTGGCGACGAGTACTCTATGATTTCAGTGCACAAGTTGGACGACTTGATGGTGCCTAAATTCTTTTGGTTCGATTTGCCTACGGATGATTGTGAGCAAGGAAAGTGCTACGAATGACATCGACGTACGGTTAGCGGAATCTTTGTAGACCATGAAAGGACCGCCAGTCTCAATCTGAGCTTCAAGGATAGCATACCACAGCTTCTGAGCTGGAACGACCTTGTGGGCGCGCCCCTCTTTCTCGTACTTCTCATAAAGGGCTTCAAATTCCTCGCCGTGAACATCGTGAAGACCAGGCGCTTCGTTAGGGCAGAATAGCGACCAATCCTCGTTGGACTCGACACGTTTCATGCTGATAAGGGAAAGTTAGAGTGATGACAAGATTATGGTCGAACACATACAACAGGTCACAAATCCATAGCGCGTAGAATAAGTCACGGGCGCGTGACTCCTCTTTACCGTGGTTCTTCCTCAGGTCGAGGAAATCGAATATGTCAGGGTGCCATGGTTCAAGGTAAATCGCGAAAGCTCCCGGCCGCTTGTTACCACCTTGATCGACATAGCGCGCCGTGGCATCATACGCGCGAAGCATAGGAACAATGCCGTTCGAGTAGCCGTTCGTTCCAGCGATGTACGAGCTACAAGGCCAAACGTTACTAATCAAGCAATGTCATGAATTAAATTGACGCACCCAGTAGCACGAATACAATGAATGCTCAAGCCAATTCCACCCGCAGTCTTGCTGATCATGGCACAAGTCTTGAGAGTATCGTAGATACCCTCTATGGAGTCATCTTTCATGCACACCAAGAAGCATGAACTTAGTTGGGGATGAGGAGTGCCAGCATTAAACAGAGTTGGTGACGCGTGTGTGAAGAATCGTTCAGACATAAGGTTGTATGTCTCGATGACGCTCTCGATATCACTCTTGTGGATGCCCACAGCGACACGCATGATCATGTGTTGGGGACGTTCGGCAACACGGCCATTGATCCTAAGAAGGTACGACCGCTCGAGGGTCTTGAAGCCAAAGCTGAAAGAAAATCAGTACAATATCACCGTGTATATTGATGATCGTGCTCACTAGTTATAGCTGAAGTCACGATCGTAGATGATTGCAGAGTCAAGACGAGCAGCATTCTTTTGCACGACCTCGTATACATCATCGGCGATCAAGCTAGCAGACTTTCCATTCTTAGGATTGACTTGACGAGGAAAAGTCAAATACAAGTCGAACACCAAAAACGTGGAAACGTACCGTATTCGTAAAGGTCTTTCACGACAGTGGAAAAGTTCTTCTTGGTCTCCTTATGAAGATTTGATATCGCGATACGCGCAGCGAGAACTGCGTAGTCAGGGTGCTTCGTAGTAAGATATGCTGCTGTCTCGGCGGCAAGATTCTATCTCAGGTAAATGAGCGAACAAGGCTAAATATCATATAAACACTTACATCGAGTTCAACGGTTGTGACGCCCTGGTATACACCTGTAATGACCTTTTTGGCAACCCTGTAGAGCAATTAGTTACGCATAAGAGTGATGAAACTGTCAACTAACTCGATCGGCTCGACATAGTTAAGGTCAAGGCCATAACAGAGCTTGTTTATCCTTGCTGTGATCTACAAGGGAGTGAGCGATGCACTACATAGCCTAGTGGACTCATACCTTGTCGAATTTAACTTCCTCTTTGCGGCTACACGTGAATAACGCGTCAGATGATGTCGAAACGAATGTTCTCGCGTGCGTTTGCTTACCCATCTGAACAGAGGAACGCGCAGATCAGCTACCGTACACCAGACTTAGGGGCGACTAACCTCTTTTGAATACGAAGGCCATGGTCAATCACTCCTCAAAAATTTGACTTAAGCAATAGGAAGAATGACAGAAAAGCTGAGTCTGGTGGTGGGCGGAATGAAGGAAAGGAAAGACGCGTCGCGAAGAATTTAAGTGGCGTGTGCATTACTCAGCCAAACAACCCAGATAGGATGTCCCGTCACGCATCGCGTCCAGCGAAGAACTGAACGAAATTCAACGAATGTAAATTCAATGTCAGTGTATGCTTTTCTGGCACTGTGCTATATTTCAAACCCTTCAGGCCTCGCACATTTGCGCACAGTTATAGAGCAAATCGTGAAATAAGACAGAAAATAGAGAGATTTCTGGTATGTGTGCTTAAAATGTCACGCTCGATTATGTCACTGACACGCTAATCAACAAGACTCGCGTACCGCGTTATTTTGGCTTGCTTGCGTGCGCATCTCTCCGTCAAATCAATCATTTGTCAAGCTCTGACTCAAACTTATTCATAGCCCGTCTTATTCCAGCTTCTTTCGCGCCCGCAGTCAGGTTTCGTGATGCCACACACTCAACAGATTCACGCTGGCGACCCTGCATATGCTTCCCCCGTGATTCGTCCTCCTTCTCCTGCAAGTTCTGTGGGAACTGCGTACGGGCCCGATGAGACGTCTCTATCTGACTCAGGATTGAGTCAGGATGTTTTCGAGCGAAAGTGGATCGCCAACCTTAGACTTGACGAGCCGAAACACGATGAAGTTCATAACTTGAAAGATCCCTTGATCATTTGTCCCAGCGATTCACAGGAACAGAAGCGTGCGTTGAACATCCTCGTTTCGTTAGTTCCTTTGCTGATCGCTCCAGGTAGTGCTGTTCGAAGAAATACTACGCGGCTTTCGACAGCGTGTTCAGCAGCTGGAGGAGGATGAAATATTCCAGCAAGCAGTCATAAACGGTTCTCAAATTGGAAAGGAGCAACTGCCTTCAGCTGATAACGTGGAGAACTTGATACAGAACATGATGGGCACCTCAATAAGAAACGAAGCAAGCCACATACAAGATGGTCCTTGGAATAGGCGCAACACTGCTCACGCGACTTCCACTTCCAGCAGCATGAGGACCGCCGCCGGGAACAGGCGGCCAGGGCAATACTGACTCATGTCGTGGCCGTTTCCCCTCTATCGACGAACCCGCTCGCTCAATGTGCTCAACAGCAAAATTCGTACGATATCTAGCAGTACGTATGGAATGTAATCTATCGAGTCGGGCGGGCATTAATTTCCACCACCTTCTGTGAAAAAATCTGGCAGCGCTTCCTGAATCTGCTTCACCTTCTCGTGGATAGACCGTCTCGCCGCAGACTTGCAATCGTGGTGCATATATGTCGCAGATCCCCACTTGTCAAACTCCTTGACAATAATCCCCAATCTCCCAAGGACATTTGCGGAACCAAGGGATAGCACGCCTTCTGACCTCGTCTTCTCCTTCCAAAAGTCTGTCCAGCTCTGAGTGCATCCATGCTGGTGCCACGTCGCACCGCAGGTCGGCGCATGTTCGAACTGCGGAGGAACAGCACGCATCCGGTCCCATGCCTTAGAAAGGCGGTGATATCCCGATAGAAGTCTAAGCTGCTGCACCGGGCTGACCACCAGCCGCTGCGGCCCCTCACTCGTTTCCTGAATGTCACCTTCCATATATGCGTGACCATTACCCTCTCCGGGGCAGACAAAGACCGACGTTTGCATGACTTCAAGATACGCCGCGCCTCGCAGGTCCCGAAGGTTGAATTCATCCGCGAGGGTCATGGCCAGATATGAATAATGCAAAGAACCTGACATCAGTTTTTGAAGAAGTTGAATCATTGTATCCATCAGACGTGAGTGCGAACACATCTGAGCGAGTCTGATTAGGCGCGCAATTTGACCTTCACTCTCCAAAAGTGCCGAAGAGCGAGTGCTTAATGTTGGGAACATGCGTATTAGAGGGTTGTCATTGAACAGGGGGGACGTGTTTCGTTCAAGATACTCTTGAATTGCATCCAATGCCCATGTTTCTGTCGACTTGAAGGTGTACTTGCTGGACACCTTCGCAATATCTATTAGCCGGCTAAGATCGGCTTTTGGAGACCGGACTATTATCAGTTCCGAGGGTCTGTCATGAGTCGAGACTTGAGTATGAGAAGGGTGAACGCCGCAAGCGCTTAGATAACACTCACAGGGCATAAAGTGCCCAGAGGAAGTGCCTGAACTCCTCCGCAGTATCTCCCTGCAGAACGATGGGATGGTCGTCCGACATCCCTTCTTCCCTAAATTCGCCTTGCGGGAGCGTAAACATAGGCCCAAAGAATGACTGATCCTTGGACAAGATTGTGCGATGGACCTAATACGCGGCTAATCATTCAGCTCATGGGCAGGAACCTCACTTCAGATCATACTTTGAACAACGTGTTCTGCACACGAAGAACGCAGCTCCCATCAGACATGTAGTATGCATCGTCCCTTACAGGACCCTTCGATTCCTCCGAAACCATGACAAGAGATTGGCCAGACTCGGATGCTGTGTTGTTAATGCTAGTATGGCGCGCTCGCTTTCGCAGTGGGGATTGGTCTTCTATCGATATCACCATGTCTGGCTCTAGAGAGAACTCATGAACCGGGACGAATGGCGTAACAGGGCTCTCCATTGTTGCGGTCCGGAAGATAGAGTCTAACAAATGACAGATTTCCCCAAGATTTCGCGGGCTCAAAGCACTCGAAGACAATTAACCATATGTGGACGGTAAAACCACCGAGATTGTCATACTTTCAGAAGTTTCGGCAACAGTTTCGGCAACAGTGTCGGATGCATATGCTCATAATGCTGGGAAGTCTTTAATTACACTCTATTACGCTTCCCTCAGGACCGTGTTGTTTCTGCTCCCAGCTATGCCGTTTGGCACCGTCACTCTCAACGATGGAAACGAGGTAACGTGCTAATTCATGAAAATTTGAATCACCTTGTCAAGACCTGATATGTTCTGTGCGTGTCCCAGTTCCCCATAATAGCCTTTGGCACGGGGTCCACAATGAAATTCAGGGATGTCACAGACTACGTGGGCCAGGCCATAGAGAATGGATTTTCCCATATTGACACCGCACAGTGTATGTTGCTTCTAAGTTCTAACTGCAACAACCATTAGAACCTCACCCTTCGAAATTTGCTTTGGTATAAGATTATCAGACAGAAACATACGTGGGCCTGGCTATCAAGGAGAGCGGTCTTCCCCGCTCGAATCTGTATATCTCCACTAAATACAGCGCTATTGGGACACCACGGCAGGCTATTCAACAAAGTCTGAACAAGGTCAGCAATTGCATATTACTCGCGCGTTCACAAACCGGAAAACTCAATGATATGCTCGTTGAGATTGGCCTTTCTTATGTTGATATGTATATGGTACACGCGCCACGTACTTTGCCCGACCTTGAGTCTGGGTGGCAAGAATTCGAGAAGATGAAGAAAGATGGGTTGACAAGGTGTGCTCTTTGTTGGACGTGTTTCTCTGGTCTTCATAGTTATCAGGAGCATTGGCGTCAGCAACTTTTCCATAGAGGACCTTCAGAAACTCCTGAAGACTGCGGTCACGAAACCTACTATTAACCAAGTAAATCCGTCAACTTACCCTCAGTACAACCACCAAGCTTTATCCTACAGATCCAATTCCACCCGTACAACTATGCTTCACACAAAGCTTTGCTTGAATATTGCGCAAAACAGAATATCATAGTGGAAGCATTCGGAAGTTTGAAGTGAGATCTCAGACTGCTCTTAATAATTCGCCGCTCCGACTCATGCTGATTGTCTGCACGGGCAGCTCTATTACGCAGAATCCTGGAGGACCAGTCGATGCAGTTGTCAATGCCGCTGCCAGGCGTATTGGTGCAACTCCTAATCAGGTAATCTTCTCCTGGGTCAGAAGTAAAGGTGTAGCAATCGTCACGTACGTCTATCTACCTTGCAGATAATTCTCGTTCTCATGTCGCTCTCGTAATTGAAGGACGAGTCGGACCAAGGAGCGCCTCCAAGAGTACGTCGCCGTGGAAGATCTTCGTATGTGTCGAACCATGAAACGCGACATTGTTCTGGCTTATTTAAATCGTGCAGCCCCGCTAACTTCTGAAGAAATCGCTGCTATTGACGAAGCCGGCGCTAAAGGCCCTCCCTCCCGGCTGCTTGTCGCAAGGCTGGCAATGCAACACAAATCTGCAAAGGCTCCATTTCTATGCATGGGTCTGGCTGTTGCATTTATGTTTGGCTTGATCAGGTTTTTCATGTTTTGGAGATGTACGGGAGATATTCGGTAGGGCTGCCAAACGTAGAGGTAGGTGTTCTGAGACCATAGATGTGTCAAAGTGCGTCAATCATTCCCTTCGAGGATATTTTCTACTATACACCAGCCGCTATCATGTCGATGCTTCCTCAATGTTCTGCCAGAGGCATGACATAAATCTGGTTGTGATGCGCGAGATATGAGTCTGAACCTGATAGAATGGATGAGTGATGGGGGCTATGATGTAAGAGCAGAGAGGCGTCACGGTTGGATTTTGTGAGAGCGTGACCTTAGACGCGTCCTGCCTCAGTACTCATTATTATCGTGTCAGGTTCGTGTCACCGTACTTTCTCTTTGGTGCATGTGTGCCGCGATGAGTCCATCGTCGTTGAAACAACTGGCTTCTGAGCTCAGTCATCGTCTTCTTTTGTAATGACTCTTGCCTAATAGCGGCCCAGGACACCAGGCGACCAGGTGATCTGACAAGCTTCGTACGTACTACTACCTGGTGCTGGATCTCAACTCGGCTTGCCAGTGCAGACCTGCCAGACGATCGAATTACCTTCCTTAGCCTATCTGAGGCCGCATATACTCTTGTGCTCTCATCCATTGGCAGATATTAGTCTTCAGAACAAAGTCAGATGATGCAGATGATGATGACACATTGACATGGAACGGCGGGGACCCGTGAAGGGCATGAACCCTGACGTGACAGGAAACCCTCGTGAGGCTCATCTATATATATTGATCCTCACTGACAGTTTTAAATTATCTGCTGCTGCCGGTGCTCAGGGTGTTTATCGAGATAATAGCCATGTCTCTCCCTTCCCCAGCAGCAGATCAAGCTTATATGAATGTTTCCGCCCTCGAGGCAGGCAGTTTACGTGTGCCTCTACAGAATGTCGTAGCTGGATCATCCCCAACAGATTTCATTCGAAATCCTTCACTGGCATTCTTGCTTCGCCACTCGAAGAGTGGTCGTCACGTTATTTTTGATCTGGGGATACGCCGAGATATAGTTTCTCTGCCTCCCGCCGTGCAGCGGCGCATCCAACATTTTGACTTCCAGCCGGAAGTTCCACAAGACGTGGCAGAGTCCTTGAAAGCAGGCGGGACACCGCCAGAACAGATTGACACCGTCGTCGTCAGTCATCTTCACTGGGACCAGTGAGTATGATTCAGACCTTCTTTGAAGACTCTGCCTGATCAACCACACCAGCGTCGGTGATCCAAAGCCATTTAAGAATGCTACCTTCGTCGTCGGTGAACAATGTAAGGGAATACTTGCGACAGGTTATCCTGTGACAGAGGACGCCGCATTTTCGTCAACTGCCATCCCCATCGAGGGAACCAGATTTCTTTCTGAATTAGATATGAATTCATCTATTGGACCGTACCCAAACGCCATCGACTACTTCGGAGATGGAAGCATGCATATAGTAGATGCTCCAGGTTAGTGCATTTCCGCATACACTTACATTGTCATTTCAACCCATCTTGCTATATGCAGGACACCTAGGGGGGCACTTGAACATACTGGCACGTACATCTGCTGAAGGGTCATGGATACTCCTCGGAGGTGATTCTGCTGGAGACTTTAGATTGATCACGGGAGAAAAAGAGATCGGACATTATACTGACGTCAATGGGTGCTTCAGATGCATCCACATGAACAAGGAACTTGCGCTGGAGAATATTCGGAGGATCAGGGGATTGCTCAGCAATTCGAAGGTCCAGGTGCTGATTGCCCATGACGTTCCTTGGTACGAAGAAAACAAGGGCGGGCCAGCTTTTTACCCAGGAGTTATTCCAGCAAAAACATGATCGTTGGAGAGATGACATACTAGGGCCGACCTTGTTACAGTCGTTACTTGATTAGGTGGAAGCATCATTCCACTGAAAGAAATTACACATCCTCCGCGATAACTTTGTAACAAGGGTTGCTGTGGCGACAGGTAGAAATGATAAGACTTTAGATGCGGCGGCACAAAGTAGAATATAATCTCGCGCAATAATAACCAGATACCAGCCTAGTTGTGATTAGGAGAAATTCTAAGGGCCAAGTACAAAACACGGCTCTATATAGTGTCGAAGCACACGAAGCCTGTGACAACGGCAAACAGAAATGCTAATCAAACGGTTTCGGATGTGTCGAGTGACTCGAGTCCCAGGCTCTCGATCCTTCTATTTCTTGATCCTCTAAGACTTGTTCTGCTGGCAAGGCACGAACGCCACATACCCCCTTCCAGGATGTGCAACATCCTTACTAGTATACTTCCCCTTCGGCTTGGTAATATTAAGCCATTACTTGTTGATTACTTGGACAAACGGCAAAATAATGGTGATGTATTTATCTTCTGGTTATCCTCTCGATATCTTCCTGTTATTTGGTGTTTCCCACCAATTTTCCCCTCCCGTTATTAGACCCCAATTTGCAGTGCAAACCGTCTCAATCATCCCTTTCAAAGATATTTTCTATTATTATACATAGTCTTCACATCCGTTACGTACTAGTGACGCCCCCACGAGAATCACGAGATCAGCCTCCGGAATGCCGTGACCAAATATACTATTCATATTCATATCCATATTCATATGCACTGAATGCAAACGCGCGAAGAGAATTGCATCTATTCATCTACCAGGATAGATAGTACGACGAGGCACTCCATTCAGTGCAATGAGGAAGACAGTCAGGATCTGACTTGCCAGTACCGTATTACGGTAAAACCTGGTGCTGAGAGTCAATGTTCAATCTAAAGTTGTGTACTAAATATATATGACTTTTGCAATTCGGACCTGATGCCTGAGCTTGTAAGTACTTCGGAGGATCCATGACACGATGTCTCCCGACCCGAATTTCAAGTTGAACCACTTCTCTCACCACCTCGTCTCTGTTCCACTATGCCATTTGGCACCGTCACTCTCAACGATGGAAATGAGGTAACGTCATTTTTTCATTGAAGTCTGTATCACCGTGTCAAGATCTGATATGTGCCATGTGCGTCCCAGTTCCCCATAATAGCCTTCGGCACGGGGTCCACCATGAAATTCAAGGATGTCACAGACTACGTGGGGCAGGCTATAGAGAGTGGATTCTCCCATATCGACACCGCACAGTGTATGTTAGTTCTAACTTCGATCATTAGAGCCTCATGTTTTCTTTGCTCTGGAAAAAGATTATCAAACAGAAAGCTATGTAGGCCTGGCTATCAAGGAGAGCGGCCTTCCTCGCTCGAGTCTCTATATCACTACTAAGTACAGCTTTGCTGGATCACCGCGGCAGGCTATTCAACAAAGTCTGAACAAGGTTAGGGCGGAGTCACATAATACCACTCGCAGAGTTGCTGCACGGACTCAATAATATGCTCTCTCAGATTGGCCTTTCTTATGTTGATTTGTATCTGGTGCATTTCTCGCATCTCTTGCCTGACTTTGAGTCTGGGTGGCAAGAATTCGAGAAGATGAAGAAAGATGGATTAACAAGGTGTGCCCTTTGCGACTCGAACGGGATTCACTTATCTTCATAGCTATCAGGAGCATTGGTGTCAGTAACTTCACCCTAGAGGACCTTCAGAAACTCCTGAAGACTGCGGTCACGAAACCTGCTGTTAACCAAGTAAATATCTCTAGTTGAACTTGACACCAAATACAACCGACGGGCCTTGTCGTGCAGATTCGATTCCACCCATACAACTACGCTTCACACAAAGCTTTACTTGAGTACTGCGTAAAGCAGAATATTATGGTGGAAGCATTTGGAAGTTTGAGGTGAGATTTCAGACTGCTCTTTTATAATTTGTCACTCATGCTTCTGCACGGGTAGTTCTATTACGCAGAATCCCGGAGGACCAGTCGATGCGGTTGTCGATGCCGCTGCCAGGCGTATTGGTGCAACCCCTAATCAGGTACTCTTTTCCTGGGTCAGAAGTAAAGGTGTAGCAATCGTCACGTATGTCCGTCCACTTTCATATAATTATCGTGTCTCATGTCATTTCCATCATCGAAGGACGAGCCGGACCAAGGAACGCCTTCAAGAATATCTCGCTGTCGAAGATCTTCGTATGTCCCAAATCATGAAATGCAACGGTATTTTAATTTAGATCATGAAGCTCCGCTCACCGCTGAAGAAATTGCTGCTATCGATGAAGCTGGTGCTAAAGGCCCTCCCTCCCAGCTGGTTGTCGCGAGGCTGGCGATGCAACACAAATTCGAAACGTCTTCACCGTTCATCATATGGCTGGCTATTGCGATTATGTTTGGCTTGGCAACGTTTGTCATGTTCTGAAGTTGTGCGGAGAGGTACGAACAAGGTTCCTAAGGAGTAATTTTAGGTGAATGTAATAAACCTCCAGCGTTTATTATTTCTATCTTTCACCATACTCAACCCAAGCGTTCCTGAGTGTTTTCGAATCCCCACCAATCTTTCACTCCGTATCACCATATGTTCCTTCCCGTGATGTAACGGTAAGCTTGTGTTTTCGCTCACAGCATGAATTACCTGAGACCTCATTCATACCCTTCGTTCACACGACCCTGTAGTCAGAATAGATTCGACCTTGCGTGAACGACTGCGGTGCTGGAGCATAGACATCGAGCACGGTTACTACTACTCTGCTAACGGTATTCTCTCCTCAGGCCGCTTGTGGCGTTGACTACTTAGCACATGCGGCTCGAAGGTAATGACACAATTAGAAAAAGCGCTCTTGGTTGAATGACATCCAGAAAACACTGAGGTATCTAGAGTATGGTAGCTCGTATTTAATGTAAGTGTTACGGCGCCAATAAAAAATAAAGCAATACAAAATAGGGAGAATGGTATAGACTCGGGATAGATACTGATAAATATAACTGTAAGGACGGACAGGATATATCAGCGGGATAGCGACAGAACGACAGTGGCGGGGACATATGTCAGAATCAGTGGAAACGGGTAAGGAATGGAGTGGTAAGTCAAACATTCGCATGCGTCTAAGCACTGGCACCCGTGACACCACAAAAAGGTCCTTGGTGCAGAATTATGCTATGCGACAGCACTTTAAGAAGTCTGTGGATTTTGGCAGAAATTACGGTGAATGCATCCTGAGCCGGGACGAACCAACGTGCAAGTTGCACAAATCAATCATACTCTCGATACTCAGGAGGAATATCCACCTGTCTACGAAGCCCACCGCCAGCTATACGGACACCGCCGTCTTCATGTATATAGACTCCTTGTTCCCCGTCGACTATCTGGCGAGGCAAAAAGGCAACATCCTCCGAGTCCTCAACGCTCCCAGCACCCATGACAGATGGTGGGACAACAGAAGACCGGGGACAGCTTGAACGGGGCCAACCATCGAGTCCAACTAGAGGCGCGTTCGACGTGATCGAGAAGTTGTGGATGCTGCGAACCTCAGATACGGAAGCTTCAGCTGGGTTAAGACGAGCATTGTCCACATCTGTGTCCGCGAATTAAAATTAAAATTTGGACGGTCATTTTTGGAAATCAACAAACTTCTTTCTTCAACTAGTGCTCGAGTATTGCGTCGTCTCCGCAGGTAAAAAATCAGCACCAGCGCAGCCACCACCAGTACTACCCCTCCGATTACCCCTCCGATTACCCCTCCGATTACTGGCGCATTGTTTTTCTTAGTGGTTTGTACTGAAGTTTGAGGGACTGGCGAGGACGATGACGATGTGTCAGTTTGAACCCCGGGAGTAGTGGAAGACAAAGTTGTGGTTGGTTGCTGGCTATCGGGAGACGATGAGCTAGATGACATCGCCAGCGTCGATGATAAGGAAGAGGACGATGGGTTAGTTGGAGGTTGGGGAGCAGTCGAAGATGAAGTTGGAATGGGTTGCTGGCTATTGGTGGTTGTAGGAGATGACGAGCTAGATGATGTTGCTAGCGCTCACGATAAGAAATGTCATATTTCATGATGTAGAAAATCTTACCTGACGACGGGGTATATTGAACATAGTCAAGCCATAGATAGCTGCTTTGATTGAGATTGGTGATTTTTAATTGGTGTGGACCATTGTCCAATGTTAGAGAAGTAAAAAAATTGTAGTGATACAAATCTCCTCCTTGTGCAGGAGCTGTAAAAATCACCGCAGGTTGATCATCAACCTGGTATGATGAGATTGGAGCTCCCACATCTTGGCCAAGATAATTTATCGGACCAACGGTACCAAAGATGCTCACGCTGACTCCTAATAGTGCATGGCGTCCGCGTCAGTACTAGGAGCCTATAAGTTATACAATGCCAAGAAGATGGGCACCAACCAGTAAAGTTGAACAAGGCCATCGAACCTGCCGTATTCGTTCCTGTTGTAGTGCCATCATATTCAAATTGGGCTTGACCACCAAGAAACCATGAACCATCATAAGCAAAACTGAAGTCGCGGTCGTCGAGGGTTATGGACATGGAAGAGAAATAATCGTGATCTCACGGGTTGCAAGACTGAGAAAGCTTTTATCAAAACAATAATAATAAGCTTCAACCTTGTTAATCATAGATGTGAGAGTATCACATTGATGATTTAACTTCCCTTTTGCATGCCGCGTAAATTTCCCCCGTTTACCAATCAGCGCCCAATTGTAAGAACGAAACGCTTGCTTTCAGCGGTACTGATTCGCCGTGTGGGTTCGATAATATTGACCTGGCTTACCACAAGCTTACCACGTTCGTGAGTCGTGACAGTGGGCGGTGATCATTTTACATCCAAAAACAGGAACCTCCTTAGCCCGAACCGAGCATGTTAACTAATAATTCGTTTCGCGCCATTTCCTTGGCAGTGTGCCAACGTTAACTCTTACCACACCATGTTGTGAGCGTGCTCACCGATTACTCTCGTCAAATTGTCAAAATTCAAAATCGACGCAGACTACTTCCCTGTGTCTCCTCTCAATATTCTTGGTCTGCCGTCCATCACTGTGTCAACCAAAGATGATGTGCTCCCCGCCTGTAGTGGCATCGAGACACAAGCGCTCAGCGCTCAGTGTCGCCATGAGGAACGAGCTGATTAATGCGCGGGCTGACAGATCGATGAATTATTATTAAGGCGGTTTAATGAAAACCAACTATAGGATGAAGGCCTAGTCTCCCGTAGGCAGACCAAATTGGTTGTTTCAACGTTCATTCCTTGTTATGAATTTGAATAATACAATGAAACGATGTTGATTGGCTGACTACAATGAAAGTGGCAACGCTTTATTACGTAATCTTACCTTGAACCGATAAAGTCATATCATTGCATGGCACTGCCACACAGTGACAAAGTACATCTACTACTTGACCACTGATGGCGTCGGCTGCTGTGCGAGCTCAAGTTGCAGCCAAATGGCAAGAGTCATTCAACCGCCTTAACCGCAGCCAGCCAGGAATATCTGGTCTACTAGCTTTCAGCGAGGTATGTCATTTGAATTGCCATGCATAAATATGGTCCAACTTCGCATTCAGGCGTGGACTCTGGCTATAGAATTTCTTAAACCACGAGATTTGAACGACCCTGCGCCACAAAAGCAACACGGTCGGTAAATCTGGGTACTTCACTGTATCATTATTGAGTTTCGATCAGACTTGAATCAAGTGAGGGCAGCATTTGGCGTTGTCGGCGAGTGCAGGAGGTTACCTG
Organism: Suillus lakei; assembly: GCA_016628065.1. Taxonomy (NCBI): domain Eukaryota; kingdom Fungi; phylum Basidiomycota; class Agaricomycetes; order Boletales; family Suillaceae; genus Suillus; species Suillus lakei. The sequence goes on along the minus strand of JABBWA010000580.1, from coordinate 3,210 downwards.
TCATGATGGAAGTTTTCCTTGGTGAGACTATTCGTTTATGATGTTGATTTTCTCCTGATGGATGAAGAGGACATGCGAAAGAGCCAACACTTGATCACCCGAGAAGTGGAGGCGTATATGACGCTTTACGAGGTTAAAAGTTCTGCACCCCTACAATGCGTGGTGTCGCTAAATGCTTCATCACAGAGTAATTCAGACCCAGAATCGATACGATCACTTGTATATCGTCTGGTCGAGTGGTACAACGCGTGGAAACCAACCACAGAGTACGTACTATGCGCCTTGCCAAGAGTAACATATATTCAATATACCTTAGTCTGGGACCAACGATGATATCCGCCTACACTCTTGCTTTCCAAACTCACATTTTTTCTGTTCTTCCTCCATCTTTTGCTCGGGGAATCAAGGCCCTTGTTTCAGCCACGCTGCAGCGTACTGTATCTCAGTTGCAGGACCCTCAAGACCGCGTCCTGTGGCAAGCCTTCGATACTCTTAGCCTCATCGATCGCTATGAAACCCTTATCGCAAGTGTAGGATACGAGTTCATCGAATCATATGTAGAAGAAACATGTGCCAGAAAGTGGTCAAAACCCATGCTTGCGACCCTTCGGGCCTGGATGATTGACAAAATTGTGCCTTGGATGCTGTATCCATTCGCAAGAGGAGCAACCAATGGTAATCCATTTCAGTCGTCCCAGCTGCTGACTCACATTTCACTCAGCGGATGAGGCTAAGACAATGATGCAAGGCGTAGGGTCAAGGTTTGACTTCCATATGCACAAGACGCTTTGCAACCTGAGGTGAGAACTTTTATCTCAACCGTAAGTCGTGAAAACTTCATTTGCAGGACGCAGGAAATTTTCGACATTATCGTCGATTTCCCGGAATCTGCAGGCGCCCTCCAAGACCTGAAGGTTGGTATGAATGTTTGTGGTCAATGCGTTCTTAAAATTCTGTTGTACACACAGGAGTGCTTGGCACGTGTCGATCAACGTGCGGACCTCGTACAGGCACTACGGCAAGCGTACGTCGTGGTTCATCGTTGTCAACTGCAGCAATGACTCTGGTTGTAACTTTCAGTAACAATAAGCGTCTCCTTCACCCGGGTGCAGATACAAAAGACATTCTGACGCATTATGTCTCGACGATCAAGTGTCTCAGAATCGTCGATCCTCCTGGAGTGCTCCTATTCAAAGTAGCAGATCCCACAAGAAGGTATCTCCGGTACGTGCAAGTGAAGTTGGACTGAGGAACAGCTAATAACATCTGCATGTTTGGTCAGAGATCGGCCTGACACCATACGGTGCATAGTAGCAAGCTTGGTTGGAGACGGAGAGAGTGGGGACTCGCTGGTTGACGAGAACGATCCCATTCAGCCCCTTCAACAGCCCGAAATGGAGAATTACTCTGATCCTGAGTGGAATCCCGAACCCATTGATGCAGGACCGGATTTCCGCGCGAGCAAGTCCAGCGATGTCATCAGCACCATAGTCAGCATATATGATACGAAGGACCTGTTCGTTAAGGAACTGCAAGTACTGCTAGCACAACGCCTGCTGGCGGTGAAGGATGGAAACTTTGACCGTGAGGTTAGTCATCAGCACCCGGCTCTGGTGGATGTGCTCAACAAGATGCATGCAGCGTCGTAATGTCGAAATTTTGAAGATCCGATTTGGCGAAGCTGCATTGCAGGTCTGCGAAGTCATGCTGCGAGATATGACAGATTCGCGCCGCATAGACCAACATGTGCAATCACAGAAAGCAGTAAGTTGTTGTTATGTGCATAAAGTACAGAGCCACTATTTAAAGCACAGAGTTCCATGCACCCCACAATTATTTCTCGACATTTCTGGCCCGCGCTCGAGTCCAGTGACATGGTCATGCCTGAGCAATTCCAGATGTACGTCCTTTCCCTGTAAGTGGTCCTGGTTCTGAACCTGTATAGCCTGCAAGAGCAATATTCCAAAGAGTTTTCTGTATTCAAACCTGATAAGGTCCTCCGTTGGTTACCCCATCTTGGCCGGGTTCATCTTCAGCTCGAGCTCGAAGACAGGACAGTAGAAGCTGACGTGCCTCCCCTGGAAGCTGCATTCATCGAACTCTTCTCTGAGAAGGGTAAGTGAGCCTTCAAAGCCGTATGACGGCGCTAACTCACCCCCTGTAACAGACGTATGGACAGTTGATGAACTAGTCCTCCGATCCGGCTCCGTCAACCGGAATGCAGCTGTCAAAGCCCTTGCCACTTGGGTAGATATGCATGTTCTGAAAGAAGACTCGGAGGGTGTTTTCCGGCTGCTTAGTGTTGCTGAAGGCCATGCACCAGGAAGCAGACTACAAGCACCTAAGCCTGGTTCGTTCATCACTCGACGTAGTATATCCTCATCTTAATTCACAGCAGAAGCGGGGGAGTTACCGCCGGTGATGAGCGTGCAGCAGCAGCAGGCCGAACAAATGAAAATGTACTGGAAGGTATGCTTTGTTGTCATTTGCACTTGTCGCAGTTGATCTTACAGCAAAATGGCGCGAAGTTCATCGAGGGAATGCTTACAAATCTGGGTTCGCTGCCGCTGGATCGAATACAATCGATGCTCAAGTTTGCACCTGGCTACGATCGCACTGTGGAACAACTTGGGAGCTTCATGGAAGCTGCACGAAGAGAAGGCTTGGTCAATGTCAAGGACAGCATGTGGAGGCTTGGGAAGTAATGATTTCCCTCATTAGAAGTATAAGTACGTCCTAGCTGGGTACGTAGCGTTACATCATACGAAGGAAAGCTTGCCCCGGCAATACCCAACCTTGAAGAGAAAAGGTACACGAGCGCTTGCGTGTTCGAGTTACCCAAAGTCTTGTTACATATGCATCATTGGGTATTCGAAGGTCACTGACGATCACAGTCGATGCAGGAGATGCGAGGTCGCGTTCCTCGTGATTGAATTCAGGCCGACGGATACTGCCCTCGCAAGGGCTTCGGGAGTTTGTTGAAGTATCTGTTCATACATGAGAATCGATCGGCCAGTCATCAAAGTTGGATGGCTTACACCATGTCCAGCTCCATGAACCTTTTCACAGACGCTGGAGATCTCCCCTGGGAGACATCTGTCATGCAGTCCTTGGAAATAAGACGGACTGTTAGAAGGGAGCGAATCAGGAGAAGCTAGGATTTGAAACTACGCTGAATACTGCTTACACGTAATCGTAAATGGTTCCAAA